>JARQOD010004480.1:0-54594 GCA_033576555.1 Oophaga sylvatica
ACATGTGCATATATGCACTTATATTTACAAATTATTTTGTTACATATTTGGGACAACGATTAATCAGTTTATGGTTTTAAAGCTGCCGTTTTTCTCGTTTTAAGCATATCAATCAGGGTGTAGCCTCATCCCTATGTTGTTTTCAGCATGTGGAGGTAGCAGGAATTATTGCTGGACACACAGCAGGGGAACAGCTGGCGTTACTGAACCCCACAAACACAGGAGCGAGTGTTTTTATCTGTGCATCCAGCACTTCTGAGCAGCAACTGGCGGTATTGAAGCCCAGGGTCAAGGAGGGTCTTGAAATCCAATATAGAGTTGTTGCCTTGTTCCGTGGCACTTGTAAATGTATATACTCCAAACAAGATAAACGTAAGCTTTACTAGGACCATAAAATGATGCATTGAATTCCAAAATATTGAAATAAAGACATTTAAAATATAAACGCATATATGCACATGGCAACAAGAAATGCAACACCACACCACCCAAAAACTAAAAAAATGTATAGGGGTTGAAATGAATGCATACAAGTACATTTCTGAATAAATGAATGCTGCCTAAGGAACGCTATGTACAACTGTAATATAGTGCAGACAATGGATGTAGTACTAGTCATCATCATCATTACAATTTATATGTGACAGACAGTTAAAAATACAGTCATTGATGAAAATTGATACTTGACACACCATATATTAAATGTCCAGCATGGACTCATCAATGTAATGGCGCAAAAATCTATGATCAAGCATAACTGATAAAAAAAATGCATCATGCATAGTCCAAATTGCTGTGGGTGCCTGCAAGTGCAGGTGAAACAAAGGCAACGGATAGCAAAGGTATATGCTATCTATGTATCAGACAGTGCATAGCCAGTGATGGCGAATGGCGATGTCATACTCTACGTCAATAAAGGCTGCGCCAGCACTCATGCACTTTTTGCTTGTAGAAAGTTGAAGAGGGGAAGTGCATGTATGGTTGCGCAATGGTTTTTCCGTCCACACTACCTTCCTGCTCTGACGCGTCGGGTAGGGGAGCGTCTGCCCATTATATGACGCTCACTTGCAGTGACGTTACGCAGCGTTCTTCAGCGCTAGGGCCGCTACAAAGACGCCATCAGGAATGATTTACTGTCTAAACATGCTCCTATGAGCAACCAAACAAGCACGTCCCCTCTTGAACAAGCTACAAGCCAAACAAGCATTAGGGGTGCCGCTGCCTTTATTGAGGTACAGTATTAGATCGCCATTGTCCATCAGTAGCTATGCACTGTGATACCTAGATACCATTAACATTTTCTATCAGTTGGCGTTGTTTGACCTGCACTTGCAGGTATAACTTGCTATTGTCAGTATGCAAGATGCACTTTTTAGAGGTTATGCATGATTATTGCGCCTTATCAGGTTTAGATGCTGGACCTTTAATATATGGGGTGTGAACTTACAGTTGGCCTCAATCTGTGTATTTTTATATGTCTGTCACAAATAGAACTCATGATGATGATGATGATGATGAGTCGTACATAAATTGTCTGCAGTATCTTACAGGTGTAGATACCGTTCCTTAAGCAGCATTAATGGATTATGAAATGTACTTTTATGCATTCATTTCAACCTCTATACCCTATGTTGGGTTTTTGCTTAGCATTTGTACTCGCCATGTGCATATATACGCTTTGATTACAAATTTATATTTGTACATATTTGTTA
The DNA here is from genome assembly GCA_033576555.1 of Oophaga sylvatica. Classification (NCBI taxonomy): domain Eukaryota; kingdom Metazoa; phylum Chordata; class Amphibia; order Anura; family Dendrobatidae; genus Oophaga; species Oophaga sylvatica. The sequence goes on from JARQOD010004480.1 coordinate 1,713, forward strand.
ATAAAATGCATCATTTTAGGGTTTGAAAACTGCCATTTTTCGTGTTTTGAGCATAACAATCAGGGTGTCGGCTCTTCCCTATGTGGAGCAAGTTAGACATCTGATGTTGTGTGCATGTGGAGGGAGCAGGAGACTTATTGCCGGACACACAGCAGGGGAACAGCTGGCGTTACTGAACCCCACTAACACAGGAGCATGTGTTTTGGTCTGTGGACACTGCACTTCTGAGCAGCAATTGGCAGTGTTGGAGCCCAGGGAGTTGAGTTTAGGTGGTAGAAAGATGAACAGAACAGGAGACATGGATACTGTTGCCAACCAGTTATTTAATCGGAAACCGGACAGGCAAATTCAGGCGAGATCCATGCCTTGTTCATTTTCAGAAAAGTAAGCCGGTCTACATTATCGGAAGATAGTCGCATGCGACGGTCTGTTAGTACACCACCTGCGGCACTAAAGACGCGCTCCGATAATACACTGGCAGCAGGGCAAGCCAGCACCTCCAATGCATACTGGCTAAGCTCTGGCTAAGCTCTGGCCATGTATCCAGCTTAGAGACCCAAAACTTGAATGGGGAAGAGCCGTCTGGGAGTACATTGAGAGGGCAAGACATGTAGTCTATCACCATCTGACGGAAACGTTGCCTCCTGCTGACTGGAGCCGTCTGGGATGGTGTAGACATTTGTGGCGGTGACACAAAACTTCGCCACATTTGGGCCATACTGGTCTTGCCCTGTGCAGAGGCGCTGCTTCTGCTCCTTCTTGGTGCAGATCTTTCTCCACTGCCTCGACGCACAGAGCTGCTTTGTAAAGCAGTAGCAGTACTCTCGGCTGGAATGGAGAACATGATGGATTGCACCAGTGTGTCTTGGTACTCCCGCATTTTATGCTCCCGGTTCAGCGGTGTGATGAGGCTTTGTAAGTTGTCCCGGTAGTGAGGGTCTAGGAGGGTGTACACCCAATAATCAGACGTGGTGAGAATGTGGGCGATGCGGCGGTCATTTCTCAGGCGCTGCAGCATGAAATCAACCATGTGCTGCAGACTCCCAACTGGCAAAGAAACGCTGTCCCCTGCAAGAGGCGTCATCTCTGCCTGCTCTGCATCACCCCACCCTCGCTCTACATACTGACTAGAGCATTGTGTACCTCTTTCTGGAGCGATGTCTTCCTCCTCCATTGACTCCTCCTCATCCTCCTCACAAAGTATCCCTGCCTAGGCCTTTGTGAGGAACCACGTTGCGCTGACTGTCCAGAAGGTGATGGAATTTGTGACTCTTCATCCTCCACCTCTTCCAAAACCTCATCCCTTAGTGCTTGCAGTGTTTTTTGAAGCAGGCAGATAAGAGGGACAGTCATGCTGACTAGTGCATCATCTGCACTTGCCATCCGCGTTGAGTCATCAAACGCATGCAAAACGTGGCAGATGTCCTTCATAGAGGCCCACTCAGTGGTGGTGAAGTGTGAATTGCAAATTGCGAGTTGATTGCGCCTGATGCAGCTGGTACTCCATTACTGCTGGCTGCTGCTCACACAACCGCTCCAACATATGTAACGTGGAATTCCACCTGGTGGGTAGGTCACATATGATGCGATGTTCCGGAAGGCGGAATCGGCATTGCAGAGCTGCAATGCGCGATCTAGCCATGCTGGAACGACGCAAGTGAGTGCACTCTAGGCGGACCATGTGCAGCAGTGCATCAAGATCCGGATAGTCCCTCAAAAAACTCTGCACGACCAAGTTGAGCACATGTGCCAGACAAGGTATGTGAGTGAGGTTGCCTAGGCCCAGAGCTGCCACCAGATTTCGGCCATTGTCACACACTACCAAGCCTGGCTGGAAATTCGCTGTCACAAACCACACGTCGCTCTCCTGCTTGATGGCATTCCAGAGCTCCTGCGCTGTGTGGCTTCGATTCCTCATGGAAATTAATTTCAGAACGGCCTGTTGACGTTTTGCCACGGCTGTGCTCATATCGGTCAGAACAGGTAAGCGTTCACGGGTCCATGTGGAGGTAGACCGTGACGGCTCCTGCAGCGATGATTCTGAGGAACTGGAGTAGGAGGAGGAGTCAATGTGTACAGACTGGATTGCTGCAATCCTTGGAGTTGGCAGAACACGTACAGCGCCACTCGCAAGATCTGTACCCGGCTCCACAACATTGACCCAATGGGCAGTGAGGGAAAGGTATCGTCCCTGTCCATGGGTACTGGTCCACGCATCGGTGGTCAGGTGGACCTTGCTACTGACGGCGTTTAGTAGCGCATGTTTAATTTTTCCCTCCACATGCTTTTGCAGGGCAGGGACGGCTTGCCTGCTGAAATAAAAGCGGCTGGGCACGTTGTATTTTGGGACTGCCAATGCCATTAAGTTACGGAAAATGTCAGTCTCCACCAGCCTGAATGACAGCATTTCAAGGGACAGGAGTTTTGCAATACCAGCATTCAGAGCCTGTGCTCGTGGATGGTTTGCCTAGTAGGGCCACCTTTTCTCCCATGCCTGTGCTACCGATGGCTGTACAGTGGCCTGGGAGTGTGAGGATGACAGGGAACTTGGTGCTGTGGGTGGAATTACACTCTGTCTCTGTACACCAGTGACAGAGGTTCTTCCATGGCGATCCTGTGAGAAAGCCAAAACAGCTGTGTGTGAGCTGGAGGAAGAGGCTCCAACACGAGCTGAAGATGTAGGTGCTGCTGTAGGTTGACCTACGTCTCCAGTGTGTCTTTGTAACTCCACCACGTGCTTGGTCCACACATGTTTCCACATATTAGTGGTATTGAGGTTACTGGCACTTTTACCTCTTTTGACTTTTTGATGACACAGCTTGCATTTGACATAGCAAATGTCATCTGCAACTGTGTCAAAAAAGGACCACGCACTGCAAGTCCTGGGAGCGCCCGTTTTGGCTTTTGGAAGAGAACTGCTCCGAACGGGTGCCAAAGTGGAGGCTACAGGCAATTGAGTCTGCAGCCTACCTCTCCCTCCTGTTTGGACCGTTGGGGGAATCTCTTCCTCAGAGCTGCTCCCACCGCCTTCCTGTTCCTCACGCCATGATGAGTCAAGGACCTCATCATCTCCACTACCCTCTTCCAACACCTGCTGCTGTTGGGTCGTCTGGCCAGCACCATGCGCAACAGAAACTGGCACCTGAGTCTCATCATCATCAGATGCGTTCTGCGGTGTGCTGACCATCGCCACTGGCTCACCCGCCTCTTCAGATTCAGAGAGACAAAGCAGTTGCGCATCACTGCATACTCCCTCTTCTTCACATTCTAGAATGCTGCTTGGCTGGCCCCCTCTTTCCAAGCCAACAAATTCAGAGAACAGAAGTAGAGACTGAGCTGGCTCCTGTACAGAGCTCTCTGACTGTCTGGTCAATTTGGCAGGCGGTGAAGAGACAGATGGTTGCTCAACAGTGCTCTGGTCCTGAGAGGAGGTGGAAGCAATTGAAGTCGATGCATTGGCTGCCATCCAACCGACAACGGCTTCAATTTGTTCTTCCCGCAGCAGGGGGGTATGCCGAGCTCCTACAAAACTGCGCATAAAGGACCGCTCACGGGGAAAACTGGTGGATGCTGTGTCACTGGGGGCCGCAGCAGCCACAGAATCCCCACGTCCTCTCCCTGCTGAAACTCCACGCCCACGTGCCTTACTCCCTGCCTTCTTCATCTTGGTAGATTGATAAAGATAGGCAGAAAAGTACTAAGGCCTTAGTGTGCTTATTCCTGAACAGCTGCTAACAGGTATAAGAAACACTAAGTTTATTAAGTGTGGACTACACTTTAATATCAGCTAATGTGGCCTAGCAAGTGTCAAGTGTAGTGTTTGCTGAACTTTATTAACTTTTCCCTGTTTTTCCCCCAAAAAACAAAGGTTGTGATTGAGACAAAAAACGATCTACAATCGATAGTATCACTCACAAAATGTTTGTAGCTATTACAATGCACGAAACTAGAATGCAATAGCTAAGGCTACAAAAAATAGGGTAATACTAATCTGTCTGTTCCTGCAGGCCGCAAACCAGCCAAAAGTCTCCTTTATGTACTTCTATAGTGTTTGCAACCAATGTATTTGATACGGATGGAAGCGCGTCACACTAATAGATTAGAGTTTATTGAAATAGAATGGAGCAGCACCAATTAGCCAAAAATTTAAAGGATGAGGCAGTGACACACGCTCAGCAGACTCCAACCAGCAGTGGTTGAAGAACTAACTTAAGCGTGATCTGCACTCACAAAGAGACCTCCCAGACAGCCGTGAACACTGCACACAACTGTTCACTAGCTCTGAAAGGCTCCTTTATGTACTTCTATAGTGTTTGCAACCAATGTATTGGATACGGATGGAAGCGCGTCACACTAATAGATTAGAGTTTATTGAAATAGAATGGAGCAGCACCAATTAGCCAAAAATTTAAAGGATGAGGCAGTGACACACGCTCAGCAGACCCAAACCAGCAGTGGTTGAAGAACTAACTTGAGCGTGATCTGCACTCACAAAGAGACCTCCCAGACAGCCGTGAACACTGCACACAGCTGTTCACTAGCTCTGAAAGGCTCCTTTATGTACTTCTATAGTGTTTGCAACCAATATATTGGATACGGATGGAAGTGCGTCACACTAATAGATTACAGTTAATTGAAATTGAATGGAGCAGCACCAATTACAAAAAAAAATTAAAAGGATGAGGCTGTGACACACGCTTAGCAGACTCCAACCAGCAGTGGATGAAGAACTAACTTGAGCATGATCTGCACTCACAAAGAGACCTCCCAGACAGCCGTGAACACTGCACACAACTGTTCACTAACTCTGAAAGGCTCCTTTATGTACTTCTATAGTGTTTGCAACCAATATATTGGATACGGATGGAAGCGCGTCACACTAATAGATTAGAGTTTATTGAAATAGAACGGAGCAGCACCAATTAGCCAAAAATTTAAAGGATGAGGCAGTGACACACGCTCAGCAGACCCAAACCAGCAGTGGTTGAAGAACTAACTTGAGCGTGATCTGCACTCACAAAGAGACCTCCCAGACAGCCGTGAACACTGCACACAACTGTTCACTAGCTCTGAAAGGCTCCGCTCTGTACTTCTATTAGTGTTTGCAACCAATGTATTGGATACGGATGGAAGCGCGTCACACTAATAGATGAGCTAATTGAAATTGAATGGAGCAACACCAATTCCAAAAAAAAATAAAAAATTAGGCAGTGAGTGACACGTGCAGCTGACTACAAACAGCGGTGGATGCACTCACACACAGACCTTGCAGAGAGCTGTGAAAACAGCACTGCAAGGCAAAAGGAAGCTTCACACAGCGGTTTGTCAAATAGCCTGCCTACTGAACAATTCACAAAAACGCAATCTCTAACTGTCCCTCAGAGTCAGAAGAGCAGCATTCTGTCCCTAACTGAATTCACAGCAGAGTGAAGCTAAAATGGCGGCGGCGCCTTTTATACTGCATTCTGACATCATTTCAGCAGCCAATCACAGCCATGCCATTAGTTAACATGACCGCAGCATTACAGGATGTGCCCACACTTCTTATGATTCTTCATTGGCTGAATAAAATCACACTGCCTCTCAAAGAATTATGGGAACTTCCGATTCCGGTATACGATATAGCAAAAGTATCGGAACTCAGTATCGGAATTCCGATACCGCGAATATCGGCCGATACCCGATACTTGCGGTATCGGAATGCTCAACACTACTTGTAATACATTACCCTTTTTCTACTTTTTATATTCTGGTGTAATCCATACTGAGCCTGAGAGCGTCATTGTCTGCCTCCTGAAATGTATACGGAGATTTAGAAAATTTTCACTATACTATATATACCTGGTATCTGCTGATACAGTACCCCTTTTTCTTCTTATTATATTCTGGTGTAATCCAGACTGAGCCTGAGAGCGTCAGTGTCTGCCTCCTGAAATATATACTGAGTTTTTTAATATTTTCACATTATTATATATATCTGGTATCTGGTGATACTTTACCCTCTTTCATCTTTTTAGATTACTGTGTAATCCATACTGAGCCTGAGAGCATCAGTGTCTGCCTCCTGAAATATATACTGAGATTTTTAATATTTTCACTATACTATATATACCTGGTATCTGGTGATACAGTAGCCTTTTTAAGCCTTTCATATTGTGGTCTAATCCATACTTAGCCTGTGAACTTCTGTCAGTTACTCCGAAAATATATCCGGAGATTTAAAAATTCCCCCAACACTTCTACACAGCGTCGGACTGGAACACCTTGGGCCCACCAGAGAAAATCATTCTTGGGGCCCACTATGTAGCTACATAGAAATAAATACAAGACCACCAATTGTGCAGTAAAACACACTAATATCAGGGTATAATATAAGGTAGTACATGTGTTAATTATGTAGCAGAGTTGGGGTAGCCTCCCTCATAGATTATAAAGCAGCCCCCTCATAGGGATAATGCTGCCCCCCTCATAGAGGATAATGCTGCCCCCTCATAGGGTATAATGCTATATATATATATAGATATAGATATAGATAGGTAATAGATAGATACCATATATACTCGAGTATAAGCCGACCCCCCTAATTTTGCCACAAAAAACTGGGAAAACTTATCGACTCGAGTATAAGCCTAGGGTGGAAAATGAGATTATGCCCCATATGCTGCCCCATGTATTATGCCCCACAAGATGCTCCACAGATTGTGCCCCATATGCTGCCCATGTATTATGCCCCTATAGATGCTCCATAGATTGTGCCCCCATAGATGCTCCATAGATTATGCCCCCATAGATGCTCCTTAGATTATGCCCTCATAGAAGCTCCATAGATTGTGCCCCCATAGATGCTCCTTATAGTATGCCCCCATAGAAGCTCCATAGATTGTGCCCCCATAGATGCTCCTTAGATTATGCCTCCATAGAAGCTCCATAGATTGTGCCCTATAGATTATGCCCCTATAGATGCTCCATAGATTATGCCCCCATAAATGCTCCTTAGATTATGCCCCCATAGATTATGCCCCATAGAAGCTGCTTAGATTATGCCCTCATAGAAGCTCCATAGATTGTACCCCCATAGATGCTCCTTAGATTATGCCCCCATAGAAGCTCCATAGATTGTGCCCCCATAGATGCTCCTTAGATTATGCCTCCATAGAAGCTCCATAGATTGTGCCCCCATAGATTATGCCCCTATAGAAGCTCCATAGATTATGCCCCCATAGATGCTCCATACATTATGCCCCCATAGATTATGCCCCCATAAATGCTCCTTAGATTATGCCCCCATAGAAGCTCCATAGATTATGCCCCCATAGAAGCTCCATAGATTGTGCCCCCATAAATGCTCCATAGATTATGCCCCCATAGATGCTCCATAGATTATGCCCCCATAGATGCTCCATAGATTATGCCCCCATAGAAGCTCCATAGATTGTGCCCCCATAAATGCTCCTTAGATTATGCCCCATAGATGCTCCATAGATTATGCCCCCATAGATGCTCCACAGATTATGCCCCCATAGATTATGCCCCCATAAATGCTCCAGATTATGCCCCCATAGATTATGCCCCCACAGATGCTCTACAGATTATGCCCCCATAGATTATGCCCCCATAGATGCTCCATATTATGCCCCCATAGATTATGCCCCCATAGATGCTCCATAGATTATGCCTCCATAGATGCTCCATAGATTATGCCCCCATAGATTATGCCCCATAGATGCTCCACAGATTATGCCCCAATAGATTATTCCCCATAAATGCTCCAGATTATGCCCCCATAGATTATGCCCCCATAGATTATGCCCCCATAAATGCTCCAGATTATGCCCCCATAGATTATTCCCCCATAGATTATGCCCTCATAGATGCTCTACAGATTATGCCCCCATAGATTATGCCTCCATAGATGCTCCATAGATTGTGCCCTATAGATTATGCCCCTATAGATGCTCCATAGATTATGCCCCCATAAATGCTCCTTAGATTATGCCCCCATAGATTATGCCCCATAGAAGCTGCTTAGATTATGCCCTCATAGAAGCTCCATAGATTGTACCCCCATAGATGCTCCTTAGATTATGCCCCCATAGAAGCTCCATAGATTGTGCCCTATAGATTATGCCCCTATAGATGCTCCATAGATTATGCCCCCATAAATGCTCCTTAGATTATGCCCCCATAGATTATGCCCCATAGAAGCTGCTTAGATTATGCCCTCATAGAAGCTCCATAGATTGTACCCCCATAGATGCTCCTTAGATTATGCCCCCATAGAAGCTCCATAGATTGTGCCCCCATAGATGCTCCTTAGATTATGCCTCCATAGAAGCTCCATAGATTGTGCCCCCATAGATTATGCCCCTATAGAAGCTCCATAGATTATGCCCCCATAGATGCTCCATAGATTATGCCCCCATAGATTATGCCCCCATAAATGCTCCTTAGATTATGCCCCCATAGAAGCTCCATAGATTATGCCCCCATAGAAGCTCCATAGATTGTGCCCCCATAAATGCTCCATAGATTATGCCCCCATAGATGCTCCATAGATTATGCCCCCATAGATGCTCCATAGATTATGCCCCCATAGAAGCTCCATAGATTGTGCCCCCATAAATGCTCCTTAGATTATGCCCCCATAGATGCTCCATAGATTATGCCCCCATAGATGCTCCACAGATTATGCCCCCATAGATTATGCCCCCATAAATGCTCCAGATTATGCCCCATAGATTATGCCCCCACAGATGCTCTACAGATTATGCCCCATAGATTATGCCCCCATAGATGCTCCATATTATGCCCCCATAGATTATGCCCCCATAGATGCTCCATAGATTATGCCTCCATAGATGCTCCATAGATTATGCCCCCATAGATTATGCCCCATAGATGCTCCACAGATTATGCCCCAATAGATTATTCCCCCATAAATGCTCCAGATTATGCCCCCATAGATTATGCCCCCATAAATGCTCCAGATTATGCCCCCATAGATTATTCCCCCATAGATTATGCCCTCATAGATGCTCTACAGATTATGCCCCCATAGATTATGCCTCCATAGATGCTCCAGATTATGCCCACATAGATTATGCCCCCATAGATGCTCCATAGATTATGCCCCCATAGATTATGCCCCTATAGATGCTCCACAGATTATGCCCCCATAGATTATTCCCCCATAAATGCTCCAGATTATGCCCCCACAGATTATGCCCCCACAGATTATGCCCCAAATAGCACATAAAGCTCCAGATTATGCCCCCATAGATTATGCCCCCATAGATGCTCCACAGATTATGCCCCCATAGATGCTCCACAGACTGTGCCCCCATAGATGCTGCATTGAATAGGCCCCTTTATGCTGCCGCAGCTGCTGCTGCTGCAAAAAAAAAATACATACTCACCTCTCGTCGCTGGGGGCTAGGTTCTGGTGTCCTGAGCAGGCGGGGGCACCGGCGCGCTATGGGGGACAGGTGCCGGTGTCACCGCTGGCTCAGGGCCCCAGCACCCGAGAGATTTACCTGTCACCCGCTCCAACCACTGAGCGCCGCTGTCTTCGGTCCTCCGGCAGTGAATGCTCAGGCAGAGGGAGCAGCGCACACTAATGACGTCATCGCGCCCTCTGCCTGAACATCGCAGCAAGAGAGGACGTGAGGACACAGCGGCGCTCAGCGGTTGGAGCGGGTGACAGTTAAGTAATGGTAGCAGTGAATATTCATTTCTCTTTAGCAGCGGGGACAGGGGCTCCTGCCTCCTGTCACCCGCTGCTGCTACGCTGGCACGGGGCCCCCATGGCAGCTGCGTGGTGTGCCGATATTAGCTCACATAATTTGGCCATCTTATGCGCTAAGACTTCTCAATTTTTCATATTTCTAAGGTAATGATGTAATTCATTTTTCATATTTTTCATATTTCGTGTTTGCAAGCTATAGCGCTACAGTGTGCTACCTTTTCTTCTTGTATGTATATGAGTTGGTGACTCTAGGTTTAGCACCTGTTCACACTGAATCTAAGTTTGGATGTGCCGGTCAGTTTTTTGATATGTATTCATTTACCTTCTGCCTGAGCACTCCACCTGGTGGTCACAGGCCTTTTAATTACAGCAGGTTCATCACCCCTCCACAGAGATGTAGATTTTAGTCTGAAAAGAGGATTCATAGGTTCCCATGCAGACAGACTTTTCTAAAGCGAGGATAGGCATTAGTTAGGGACCTGATATACGAGAAGAGCCTTGACGTGGCTATCAGGCTCACATAATTTGGCCATCTTATGCGCTAAGACTTCTCAATTTTTCATATTTCTAAGGTAATGATGTAATTCATTTTTCATATTTTTCATATTTCGTGTTTGCAAGCTATAGCGCTACAGTGTGCTACCTTTTCTTCTTGTATGTATATGAGTTGGTGACTCTAGGTTTAGCACCTGTTCACACTGAATCTAAGTTTGGATGTGCCGGTCAGTTTTTTGATATGCCGATATTAGCGACACGCCACCGGCTGGGGGCCCCTGGAGCAGCGGGGGCCCTAGGCGACTGGCCCCTGTATGCCAGCAGGTGCCAGGGCCCCACAGATGCCAGGGCCCACCGGAGAATCCTCCGGTTCTCCGGTGGGCCAGTCCGACCCTGCTTCTACAGCTGTACGCTTGTAATACATTACCCTTTTTCTACTTTTTATATTCTGGTGTAATCCATACTGAGCCTGAGAGCGTCATTGTCTGCCTCCTGAAATATATACGCAGATTTAGAATATTTTCACTATACTACCTTGGATCTGGTGATACAGTGCCCTTTTTTTGTCCTCCTCGTCCTCGGACTTCTCTAATTCATCCATTTGCAGCTGCTTTACTTCCTTTATACACCTCAACCCTCCTCCTCCACCCCTCAACTTTTTATATTCTTGTGTAATCCATACTGAGCCTGTGAGCGTCATTGTCTGCCTCCTGAAATATATACAGAGATTTAGAATATTTTCACTATACTACCTTGTATCTGGTTATACAGTACCCCTTTTTCTTATTATATTCTTGTGTAATCCAGACTGAGCCTGTGAGCGTCTTTGTCTGCCTCCTGAAATATATACGGAGATTTAGAATATATTCACTATACTATATATACCTTGTATCTGGTGAAACACTACCCTTTTCAGCTTTTTATATTATTGTGTAATACATACTGAGCCTGAGAGCGTCAGTGGCTGCCTCCTGAAATATATACTGAGATTTAGAATATTTTGACTATACTATATATACCTGGTAGCTGCTGATACAGTACCCCTTTTTTCTTCTTATTATATTCTTGTGTAATCCATACTGAGCCTGTGATCGTCAGAAGCCACGCCCCCCCATGCACCCCTTCTTCACCCTCCCACCTTTCCACTTTAGCTTCTGGCAGCCAGGAGTACCGTTGCTGTGCTGTGATCTCATGTGCACACAGGACCTGTGATGAGGTCACAGCAGGGGAGGAGTCAGTGGTCACATGGTCAGGCTCTCTGCATGCAGGACTCTGCTGTTCTGGTCGTGGCGCTGGATGAAGGTAAGTTTATGTGTGGGATCAGGAGGGGTTTACAGTGTGGATGTAGCAGAGCTGTGTGTGTATGAGGTGTATGAGGTGTACGGAGCAGAGCCGTGTGTGTACGAGGTGTACGGAGCGGAGCCGTGTGTGTACGAGGTGTACGGAGCAGAGCCGTGTGTGTACGGAGTGGAGCCGTGTGTGTACGAGGTGTATGGAGCGGAATCATGTGTGTACGAGGTGTACGGAGCGGAGCCATATGTGTACGAGGTGTTCGGAGCGGAGCCGTGTGTGTACGAGGTTACAGAGCAGAGCCGTGTGTGTACGAGGTGTACAGAGCGGAGCCGTGTGTGTACAAGGTATACGGAGCGGAGCCGTATGTGTACGAGGTGTACGGAGCAGAGCCGTGTGTGTACGAGGTGTACGGAGCGGAGCCGTGTGTGTACGAGGTGTACGGAGTGGAGCCATGTGTGTACGAGGTGTACGGAGCGGAGTCGTATGTGTACGAGGTGTACAGAGCGGAGCCGTGTTTGTACAAGGTGTACGGAGCGGAGCCATGTGTGTACGAGGTGTACGGAGCGGAGCCGCTCAGCTCCGTACAAACAGGGCTCCGTGCTTGAGCCGTGTGTGTACGGAGTGGAGCAGAGCCGCGTGTGTATGGTGCAAAGCCGCATGTGTACAAGGTTTACGGAGTGGAGCCATGTGTTTACAAGGTGTACTACTTATAGAGAACTTTAACAAATATAAAAATCAATGTTTCAAACATATTCCTATTTAAGGGTCTGTGAACACGTTGCGGAATCTGCTGCGGATCCGCAGTGGATTTGCCGCTGCAGATCCGCAGCAGAACTGCAAGTGATGTACAGTACCATTATATTCAATGGAAATAAAAAAACGCAGTGCACATGCAGCGGATTTTTCCACGCGGATTTGGTGCGGATTTAAATCCGCAGCATGTCACTTCTTTTGTGCAGTTCCGCAGCGTTTTGAGACCTGCTCTAAATAGAAATCCGCAGGTCTGAAAACGCAGGGGAAATCCACACAAAAACCGCACTAAATCCGCAGGTAAAACGCAGGTCATTTTACCTGCTGATTTAGCAAAGTCTGCGTAGAAAATTCCACAGCAGATTCTGCAACGTCTGCACATACCCTAAAAGTGTATGTATTTCACGTTAGGCTAGTAAGAGTAAACCAGATTTATTTGTACTGATTTTACAATGGGGGGGGCGCCGTTTTGCAGTTCACTTCAGGCAGCAGAGAGGCTAGATTCACCCCTGGTCGTTGCAATCTCCTGATCAGGAACAACACCTTTACTTGTGTGCTTCACCCCCACCAAAAGTGAAGGATGCGGCAGTCCACACTTCAGATGGAGCTATTTTCACATACCATGCCTGGGTTATCAAGTCAAATCCTGAATTCCCCAGTCCAACATGAATCAGAGATGGAGTGCACTGATGCATAGCCACTGCTAGATGATTCTGCTGGTACATTCACCCAGAGCACTACATTGCCCTCGCAGTCTACTGAGCCAGAATGTGACCCTGATGAAACTCAGGTGCCCCAGATGAAATTGAAGATTAGGTGATGGATGACCCAGTTGTTGACCCGGATTGGCATTGGGGGAAGAGGGTGCCGCTGGCAATAGCTCAGAAGAGGAGAAGGATCCGCAGCAGGCATCGACATCGCAGCAGCGGTTATCTGGCAGGCCCGTAGCAGTCCAAAAAGGTGTTAAAAAAACAAAAAGAGTTGCAGGACAGCTTGGCCAGACGGTCAAATTAGCAAAGGGTGCAAGCCCTGAAAATTTAAACCATAGTAGGAAGAGTCCAGTTTGGCACTTTTTTTTATTTAAATCCTATTGATGAGGCAAAGGTTATCTGTAAGCAGTGTGGAAGGACCTTTAGCTGAGGGAAAAATCTCAGAAATTTGAATACCAGTTGCATGCTTAGACATTTAATGAACATGCACTTGCAAGCGTGGACAGACTACAAAATCTACAAATCCCCCACCCAGGGCCAGTGTCAGCTCCTGGCGCACCCGGGCAAGTGCCGGTTCCCAGACCAGGTGGGGGTGGCAGACTCGTGGGCGACGGCACTGGCACAGGGCCCCTCATAGTACAAAATTGTGTCTCTGACGGTGGGAGTGCCCACTCGCCGTCAGACACACCGGCATACTATGAGGGGCCCTGTGCCAGTGCCGTTGCCCATGAGTCGGCCCCCCCTGCTTGCTCAGGGCCCCAGCACTTGCAATACTAACCTCTCCATGCTCCATAACTGTGACGTCTTCCGCGTTTCCTGACAGTGACATTCAGGTTAGATAACGCGATGCCGTCACGTCGGTACGCCCTCTACCTAAACAGTCCAAGTGCAGAGAGCTTTAAGATGGCGATGCTGAGGAGTCCAGAGTAGAGCAGTGCACAGCGAGGAGAGGTATTTAATTTTTTATAATATTTGGAGGAATATATGTTGAGCATTATACACTGGATCATTAATAATGGGGCCCATTATATATGGAGCATGATTTTGGCCCATAAGACACTGAAGCATCATCCATGGTGCCCAACATATACTGGAGCATTGTAAATGGGGGACAGCAGACACTGGAGCAGCATTTACGGGGCCCATTATACACTGGATCATTAATAATGAGGCACAATATATTTGGTGCATGATTTTGGCCCATAAGACACTGGAGCATCATCCATGGGGCCCATCATATACTTGAGCATTGTAAATGGGGGACAGCAGACACCGGAGCAGCATTTATGGGGCCCATTATACACTGGATCATTAATAATGGAGCCCAACATATTTGTTGTATGATTTTGGCCCATAAGACACTGGAGCATCATCCATGGGGCCCAACATATATTGGAGCATTCTAAATGGGGCAGATCAGATACTGGAGCAGCATCCATGGGGCCCATCATATACTGGAGCATTGTAAATGGGGACAGCAGACACCGGAGCAGCATTTACGGGGCCCATTATTCACTGGATTATTAATAATGGGGCCCAATATATTTGGTGCATGATTTTGGCCCATAAGATACTGGAGCATCATCCATGGGGCCCATCATATACTGGAGCATTGTAAATGGGGGACAGCAGACACTGAAGCAGCAGTTACGGGGCCCATTATACACTGGATCATTAATAATGGGGCCCAATATATTTGGTGCATGATTTTGGCCCATAAGACACTGGAGCATCATCCATGGGGCCCATCATATACTGGAGCATTGTAAATGGGGGACAACAGACACTGGAGCAGCATTTAAGGGGCCCATTATTCACTGGATCATTAATAATGGGGTCCAATATATTTAGTGCATTATTTTGGCCCATAAGATACTGGAGTATTATAAATGAGGGACAGCAGACACTGGAGCAGCAGTTACGGGGCCCATTATACAGTGGATCATTAATAATGGGGCCCAATATATTTGGTGCATGATTTTGGCCCATAAAACACTGGAGCATCATCCATGGGGCCCATCATATACTGGAGCATTGTAAATGGGGGACAGCAGACACTGGAGCAGCATTTATGGGGCCCATCATACACTGGATCATTAATAATGGGACCATTATATATGGAGCATGATATTGGCCCATAAGACACTGGAGCATCATCCATGGGGCCCAACATATGCTGGAGCATTCTAAATGGGGCAGATCAGACACTGGAGCATCATATACGGGGCCCATCATATACTGGAGCATTCTAAATGGGGCAGATCAGACACTGGAGCATCATATACGGGGCCCATCATATACTGGAGCATTCTAAATGGGGCAGATCAGACACTGGAGCATCATCTATGGGACCCATCATATTCTGGAGCATTCTAAATGGGGCAGATCAGACACTGGAGCATCATCTATTCGACCCATCATATACTGGAGCATTCTAAATGGGGGACATCAGACACTGTAGCAGCATTTACGGGGCCCAATATATTTGGTGCATAATTTTGGCCCATAAGACACTGGAGCATCATCAATGGGGTCAAAATAATACAGGAGCATTCTAAATCATATACTGGAGCATCATGTGGGTTTCATTATTTATGGGGCATCATATAGGGTATGGAGTATCATATGGAGCACATATGGGGCCTATTCTGTATGGAGCATTACATGGAGCCATTCTGTATGGAGCAATATATGGGGCCCATCATATACTGTATGGAGCTTTATATGCGACTCATTATACTCTATGGAACAATATGTGGGGCTCATTATACTCTATGTGGACAGTCCTATACTGTATGGCACATTATATGGGGACCATCATATACTGGAGCATTATGTGGAGCTCATCATATACTGTATGGAACATTATATGGGACCAATTATGTATGGAGCAATATATGGGGCTCATTATTCTGTATGGTGCACTATGTGGTGGACATAATACTGTATGGAGGAATATAGTGTCCGGTTTTTGAGCTATTGTAGATATCATAGATAACATAGATATCAGTCATGTCATGTAAAAAGTGAAGTATTTTTCATTGTACTATACCTATATTTCTGCGCCGTATCGGAGCATGATGAATTGTGGTATGTGTTAAAGGGCAAAATCATAGAATCATGCCCTATAGGCAATCCTTTATTGATAAAATACCTCAATGGGTAGCACCCAAAAACAACCGTGATATAAAAAACAAAAAACAAAGTGTATTCCTAACTTAAAAGCTATGGGGATAGCCTAGAGTCCCTGATGTAGGTCTGGGCTGTCACCTGCCTAACAGCGGAGGTTGGCAC
This sequence comes from Oophaga sylvatica, assembly GCA_033576555.1. Lineage (NCBI taxonomy): Eukaryota > Metazoa > Chordata > Amphibia > Anura > Dendrobatidae > Oophaga > Oophaga sylvatica. Next base: position 18,000 of record JARQOD010004480.1, read on the forward strand.
CCTAGGGGGAAGCGTTGTGGCGCCCCCGCTCCACGATGGCTGACCTTAGTGTCCCTGTTAGGCCCTTACACCTTAGGGGATACCTCTACCCAGATAGTAGGGAGACCCCTAACATTAATACAGAGACCAGCTAACATTAAAGGTGACCCTAAGTCCCCAAAGTATTAAAAACAGTTCACAACACACGGGGTGGTGGGAAGTATAATGGAGATTGGCACAGATCTGCTGTACAACACTGCTAGTATACAGCAGCCTCCTTTTATGAACAGGAGTTATGATAAAACTGCCTTCTTGTGCCACAGCTTAATGAAAGTGAATGTGAGCAGTCTCATACTTGTTCACTCACTAGTCAAAGCTCCTCCAGTGTATGGAAAATCTAAATGTGTGTGCATACCAGACAGTCAAATATAAGCTAAGATGCAATCTATAATTGTCAGCTATTGGACCAAAAGTCTAGTCTGAACTTATAAACACACTGAAAGAATGACTAGAGCATATAATGACTGGAATGAATAAGACGCATCGGCGTCATGAGAAGGTCATTGACACTTGATTTTAGTGTCGTGTTGGGGGATAGCAATATTTGAAGATAAATGTATAAGGCAGCAAGATATAATTGATATATACCTTCCCTAGCAATGCCCGATGTACCGAATGGGAGATAGGTACAGATATAACATTCCTACAGGTATGGTGCTAAATGGGGAATAGGTATATATATTGCCTTCCTGTACGTATAATACTAATCACCCCTTATCATGATGTGGATACACTGAGAAACTCCATTATAAAATGATATTAATAAGAAATGCGTTTCTCAGACTAGTCTCTGCACCATGTCATTTTGACACCGGACATCTGTACATCTGGCCTCCTGATGAGCCCATGGGGCGAAACGCGTTGAGGCGCTACTATTGATGGTGGTGGGGTGACCATGAGAAATTATGAGTATCGTTACGCATTTCTTATTAATATCATTTTATAATGGAGTTTCTCAGTGTATCCACATCATGATGAGGGGTGATTAGTATTATACGTACAGGAAGGCAATATATATACCTATTCCCCATTTAGCACCATACCTGTAGGAATGTTATATCTGTACCTATCTCCTATTCGGTACATCGGGCATTGCTAGGGAAGGTATACATCAATTATATCTTGCTGCCTTATACATTTATCTTCAAATATTGCTATCCCCTAACATTACACTAAAATCAAGTGTCAATAACCTTCTCATGACGCCGATGCGTCTTATTTATTCCAGTCATTATATGCTCTAGTCATTCTTTCAGTGTGTTTATAAGTTCAGACTAGACTTTTGGTCCAATAGCTGACAATTATAGATTGCATCTTAGCTTATATTTGACTGTCTGGTATGCACACACATTTAGATTTCCCATACACTGGAGGAGCTTTGACTAGTGAGTGAACAAGTGTGAGACTGTTCACATTCACTTTCATTAAGCTGTGGCACAAGAAGGCAGTTTTATCATAACTCCTGTTCATAAAAGGAGGCTGCTGTATACTAGCAGTGTTGTACAGCAGATCTGTGCCAATCTCCATTATACTTCCCACCACCCCGTGTGTTGTGAACTGTTTTTAATACTTTGGGGACTTAGGGTCACCTTTAATGTTAGCTGGTCTCTGTATTAATGTTAGGGGTCTCCCTACTATCTGGGTAGAGGTATCCCCTAAGGTGTAAGGGCCTAATAGGGACCCTAGGGTCAGCCATCGTGGAGCGGGGGCGCCACAACGCTTCCCCCTAGGGTGCCAACCTCGGCTGTTAGGCAGGTGACAGCCCAGACCTACATCAGGGACTCTAGGCTATCCCCATAGCTTTTAAGTTAGGAATACACTTTGTTTTTTGTTTTTTATATCACGGTTGTTTTTGGGTGCTACCCATTGAGGTATTTTATCAATAAAGGATTGCCTATAGGGCATGATTCTATGATTTTGGTTTTGAAGCCCTTCTGTACCTTATATATTTTCAGTATGTGTTAAAGGGGCCCACTTTCACTCTTTGGCCCGGGGCACACGAAAACCTGGAGCCATCCCTACCCTCCCACAAGTTTAGCCAAATAACCCTCAGTTTTCAATGCATAACTATTATTATAAAGTTAATTATGATTGCAAAGCTTAAGTAATAAGAATTTATGTTGTTGGCATTGAAATGGGCACTGTAGGTGTGTTTACTGTCCTCCACTCCATGGCGACTTTGCTTCCCAATTGACTTGCATTGGGTTTCGTGTTTCAGTCAGACCCCCGACTTTTTCCGATAGTCGGCCGATTTCGTTCGACACGACTTTTGAGAAAGTCGGGTTTCATGAAACCCGACTCGACCCTAAAAAAGGAAAAGTCGCTCATCTCTGATAATTATCGAAACCCGCAAAACAATGTTGGAAAGATTTGGAAATGAAAAAGATAGAAAACAAGACAGAATAGAAGAAAGATTAAGAATAGAAGCAAAATTGAATAGGAAAAACGGGCAATAAAAAAAGTCAAGGGCAAAAAAAAGAGTACAATCAGTCAGTCAATACTTACAGGCCGCCTCCCCGCCTGCACAAGGACTGGCTGCTCCTGCTCTTCCTTCGCTGCCGTGGACGATGTGGACTGAAAAAGAAAAAAAAAAATCAGTATGAAGGAAGGTACTCACTTCACCCTCTGCTTGGGCCAGTTCACCAGGGGCCAGCTGGTACTCTTCTCCAGAAGACATGCTGCGATAAAAAAAGAGACATTAGTACATAATGAATTGAGAAAAAAGGAAAGAAAGACATTAGAGTTTATACTCACATTATCCAAGTTTTCTTTCCTGTGCAATGCAGTAGCTGCTGTGTCACTACTTGTTGCTGCTGTCTCTCTGGCTATAGAGTAGTGGACAGAAGTGCCAACACCTTCTTTTATATACACTACTCCATACAATGTTTCCCGAGGAGAGAATTTGCATATTCCCAGAGCTTAAGGAACACTGGATTTTGGCCATTGCAGCTGAAAGGAGGACATCAGTAAACCAGGGGAAGAGTCCCGAGGAGAGAATTTGCATATTCCCAGTGCCTTCTGGGATAAGTGAAGAGTCTCCGCGAGCTCAAAGAACACTGGATTTTGGCCATTGCAGCTGAAAGGAGGACATCAGTAAACCAGGTGAGGAGTCCCGCGGAGAGAATTTGCATATTCCCAGTGCCTTCTGGGATAAGTGAAGAGTCTCCGCGAGCTCAAGGAACACTGGATTTTGGCCGTTGCAGCTGAAAGGAGGACATCAGTAAACCAGGGGAGGAGTCCCGAGGAGAGAATTTGCATATTCCTAGTGCCTTCTGGGATAAGTGAAGAGTCTCCGCAAGCGCAAGGAACACTGGATTTTGGCCGTTGCAGCTGAAAGGATGACATCAGTAAACCAGGGGAGGAGTCCCGAGGAGAGAATTTGCATATTCCCAGTGACTTCTGGGATAAGTGAAGAGTCTCCGCGAGCTCAAAGAACACTGGATTTTGGCCGTTGCAACTGAAAGGAGGACATCAGTAAACCGCGCGCCGCTATATATTTCACCGCTTGAATATCTCTTGAACAATAAGAACATGGAAGAGGCCAAGAGCCATTTAGTGAGCTGCATTTCTTGCTACATGTTCAGACTTACCAGTGGAAAAGCCAAACTTCACATTCCAGAAATGCAAGCTTGTGTCCCTGTTGGAGGAAAAGTTGCAAAATCTGGAAGAGAGGTTATCTACATTGAAAACCATTAAGGAAGGTGAAGAGTTCTTAGACAGAGCAGAATTATCTCTTCATTAGTGTTGAGATTCCGATACCGCAAGTATCGGGTATCGGCCGATATTCGCGTTATCGGAATTCCGATACTTAATTCCGATACTTTTTCAATATCGTATACCGGAATCGGAAGTTCCCATAATTCTTTGAGAGGCAATGTGATGTTAGTCAGCCAATGATGAATCTTATGAAGTGTGGGCACATCCTGTAATGCTGCGGTCATCTTAACTAATGGCATGGCTGTGATTGGCTGCTGAAATGATGTCAGAATGCACTATAAAAGGCACCGCAGCCATTTTAGCGTCACTGTGCTGTGAACTCAGTTAGGGACAGAACGCTACTCTGCTCACTCTGAGGGACAGTTAGATATTGCGATTTTGTGTACTACTGTGCTTGAGGCAGGCTAGTTTACCAACAGGTCCTGCCCACATCCTTCTTCCTAGTGAGGATTCAACATCATCAGCCGGCGTTCCTGATCTGGCCACGGAGGCCAGAGATCACCGGCTTTCATCAACGGATGTAAGTTTCGTCTGCGGGCCATAGGAGGCTGAAGTCGGACTTTCTACTGCAAGTGACCCATCGGGGTTGTCAGCAGGCCAGAGGAGGCTGAAATTGGACTTTCTATTGCAAGTGACCCATCGGGGTTGTCAGGTAAAACCTGTGCAAACAGGACTATTTTCTCCACAGTGCACCACTAATACTCATTCATCTGAGCTGTCACCGGCCGGGACAGTGTCAATTTCTTCTGACCTTTCTGCATAAAAGGTTTTTTAGGATTTCTGCAGCGTTTTTCTGCTCCATCGTTAAAAGAGGACCTCTTTTACTTTTTCAGGGTTTGTCCATATTAATACCCATATGAATAAATACCTTATGCGTATTATGACTATTTAGTCCTTTGGTTTGGGGTTTACTACATAATAGACTACAGGCTTTTCTCATCACCTTTTTCTCACGGGTCTTAGTGCAATATTTATTTATTACTGTATTATTACATCTGCATCTCAAACTGTTCTACAGAGTGCGTCTGAATTTATGTATTGTTTTCCATTTGACACATGCATATTCCTATTTTTCTACAGATCCTTTTGTGTCTTGTAGTTTTTATGTGCGCAAACTATTTTTATTTTCAATTATAGAGGGCCATGTTATTGACTTTGCATTGACGTGTAAAAGATTTATGTTGTGCCACTGGCTATATGTATTCTAAAGGTGTACCCAGTCTCAACAGATCATTAGTCTGATTGTTCTTTGATTCTCCTAAATGTGAATTTGTCTGATTTGGTGTCAAACTTGACTTTGTCCCTATTTTTGTTTTGCCATGTGACCCAATGATTATACAAATCTATATAGGGTTTGGCATCATCAAAAGTAACAGAATATTAGCATGCATGCATATTTAGGATATAAAAGAGAAGTATCTTGTTGTGCCAGAGTGTTCCTAACTCCTGAATGGATATAAAACAATATGGTCTACGGATCAGGTAAAATCGAGGGTCCGCATGTCTATATTTTATACAATTTGAGTGGGCAAGGGTGGGATTTAGAGATTAGCCCATTCATGAAAGTTTTGGGAGCTGAGAACCTTCAGGAGTTGTTAACCATGCTTTGAGGTCGATTGAATGCCATGTCACTCAGGCAGCCAATCACTGCTGTCAAGCGCAATGGAAAGCAACACACGGTTGGTCCTGTGGCCAGCAGCACAGGAGGGGTAAGGGTAAAACATGAATATATTAGATTATGTTTTACTATTTGGAGCAAGTTTGAAGTTTTCTTTAAGGATTGGAAAACCACCTTCAGTTAGGAATCGGATCAATCAAACAGGGCACAATATGGAATAATGTGCGTTGTTATACACAGTAACTTACAAACGTGGTTCTCTCTGGCATCTATGTACATGGGCAAGTATTACTCTAATTTGGGTCTAATGTGTAGTTTATTGGGTGCAATATAGGCTCATTGTAGGACTGCAAACACACAATTTGGTTCTTTGCAGGTAGAATATGGTACTTTATGCAAAGTATATGGCTGTGTGCAGGCACAGAATCGCACTGTCCTATGAAAACAAACTATGGGACTATTGTGGCATGGTATGGCGGTCTCTGGCCACTGTTTAGCATAATATAGTACTATATGGACATTGGACAACAACAACTTTTTAATGTGCTGGTATTGTTGTGGTTACAATTAAAGAAATATTCTCAATTTGTCTCTGGAGCAGGTCAGAGCTATGTTGCTCTTTACTTCTTTGTTTCTGATAGGATAGGCTAAGTTATAGTATTAGTAGAACTATAAAGTTCTGCTGTAACACATTCAGCTATTAGTGATTTGTTTTATAATGTACACTGCTATCACTGTATTTACGGTACATATAGAGATAATGGCACTTGAACAAGCACATAGCTCAGGATAGTCAGAGCTGTGATTAGGAGAACTGCTCTTGGAGAAGCTAGTGCTATAGATTGGTGATTTTGCAAGTAGAGATGGGCGAACCCGAACAGTAAAGTTCGGCATCCAGACCGAACACCTATGACCTATGACCCGACATGAAATGACACTTGGTGTACATAGGGTTAACCATGTCTTTTCATGTCCTTTGCTATCTAATTTGCACAAACAATTAAATCAGACTATGTGTGCAAAATTTCACACCTGTAGGGGTTAATTAAAGGTGTAAACTCGTAGCAAAAAAGTCCGGTTTTTTTACAACGAATTTACACCTTTAATTAACCCCTACAGGTGTGAAATTTTGCACACATAGACTGATTTAATTGTTTGTGCAAATCAGATAGCAAACGACATGAAAAGACATGGTTAACCCTATGTACACCAAGTGTCATTTCATGTCGGGTGCTTCTGTCTTTTCACTGAAGCCGGCTTTACCCGGCAATTGAATCAGAGGATATTTTACTATGTAGAAGTGTATAAACTATACATATATGTATATATATATGTCACAATGACATGTATATATATATATGTATTCTATGTGTGTATATTTAGTGTTTACAAGGAAAGAATGGGGTTTTTTTAGTTGCGATATTTTGTTCCCATAGACTTACATGGGACTTCCGGTATCGGTATCGGGTATCGCCGATATTTTAGTGATATCGGCGATACCATTCCGATTCCGATACTTTAGGATATCGGAAAGTATCGCTCAACTCTACTCTTCATGTTACAGAAAGAGAAGAAATTCGAAGTGCACCTGAAGAAACAGAGGAATGGAAGCATGTGACCCAGAGAAGCAGGAGGATCGGGAGGCAGTCAGCACCAAGACTGCTCAGGAACCAGTACCAGGCTCTTACACAGGAGAACGATGAAGAAATACATCAAGATAAGACTTTGGCCACAAACAATAACCTTGTACGCCCTCAGAGTCCTCCTGAATGGAGAAAGAAAACTGTTGTGAAGAAAAAACGGAGAGTTGTTGTCATGGGAGATTCCCTGTTGAGAGGAACAGAGGCCGCTATCTGCAGACCGGATTTAACCTCAAGAGAAAGGTGCTGTCTTCCAGGTGCAAAAATTAAAGATGTGTCTGACAAAATATCAGGACTCTTCAGACCTACAGATGACTACCCGTTCCTGCTAATACATGTGGGGACAAATGACACCGCAAGAAACGACCTGGAAACCATCTGCAGTGACTTTGAAAACTTAGGCAAGAAAGTGAAAGACCTGGGAGCGCATGTGGTCTTCTCTTCCATCCTTCCAGTGGATGTCAATGGAACAAGGAGGTGGAAGAAGATTCTGCAGGTGAACAACTGGCTATGTCGATGGTGCCATCAGCAAGGATTTGGATTTCTGGATCACGGAGTGAATTACCTATACGATGGACTACTTGCTAGAGATGGGGTGCACCTTACGAAGACTGGAAAACATGTATTTGGAATTCGCCTTGCTACACTCATCAGGAGAGCTTTAAACTAGAACAATGTGAAAAGGGAAGCAAAACGCCAGCAAAAGCCATACACCTGACAAATACTATTGAGATTTCTGCTATTAGAAGTGAAGGGGAAGAACAAAGACAAAAAAATCTACATAAAAAAAATATTGAAGAAAGAGAAACCAATCACAAACTAAAATGTTTCTATATGAATGCACAAAGCATGGGCAACAAACAAGGAGAACTGGAACTACAAATGCAGGAAAATAAATATGATGTCATTGGAATCACTGAAACTTGGTGGGATGATACACATGATTGGAATACAAGGCTAGAAGGATACAACTTATTTGCAAGAAACAGACTTGATAAACGAGGAGGAGGTGTTGCATTGTATGTTAGAAAAGCGAATAGCTGCACAGAGATTGACGCTTCAGAGACAGGGAGTTCTGTGGAAACTGTTTGGGTAAGAATACAAGGACAGAACAATGGAAAGGACACCATTGTAGGCATTTATTACAGGCCACCTATGCAAGCTGAAGATATGGATGAACTCTTTATGCATCAAATGGCCAAGTTCTCCAAAAAAATATGACATAGTGGTCATGGGAGATTTCAACTATCCAGACATTTGTTGGGAATCTCTCTCAGGCAAATCTAACAGGTCAAGGAAATTCTTATCCTCTCTTGCTGACAACTTTATCTTCCAAAAGGTAGGAGAGAAAACAAGGGGATCTGCTACCTTGGATCTACTCCTTATAAACAGGGAGGAAATGGTTGAGGAGGTAAGAGTGGCTGGGACCCTAGGAGGTAGTGACCATGCTATTTTAGAATTTTGGATAACAAGAGGAGGAAGACCTGTGAAGACTCAGACGTCAAGGTTAGATTTCAGAAAGGCAGATTTTAAGGGACTCAGAAAGAGAATTGGAGGGATCCAATGGCTGGATATCCTTAAGGACAAAAATGTCCAGGAAGGATGGAAAATCTTGAAAAATGAGATTCTCAAAGCACAATCGTTAACAATTCCGAAAAGAGGGAAGAATGGGAAGCATTTAAGGAAACCAGGATGAATGAACACAGAACTTAAAACATGCTAAAAAGGAAGAAAGAAATGTTTATCAAATGGAAAGAGGGAGGCATATCTAAAGAAGAATATAATGCCGTCTGCAGAACCTGCAGGGCACAAATCAGATTATCTACAGCTGACAACCAATTAAGGCTTGCAAGTGACGTCAAAAGCAACAAAAAAGGATTTTGGGGATACGTCAAAAGTAAAAGAAAAGTCAAAGATGCTATAGGATTTTTACAGGATGAAAATTATGAAATGGTAAGACAGGATGTTGAGAAGGCTGAACTTTTAAATTCCTATTTTGCATCTGTTTTCTCTCAGAAAGGAAATGTAACATCAACTGATCTTCACTGTCCTATTAAAGGAATAGAAGAATCCAGGATATCTATAAACAGAAAGACAGTGAGGAAACACTTAGCTAACCTAAATGAATTCAAGTCTCCAGGTTCAGATGAATTACACCCCAGAGTACTGAAGGAGATAGCAGAAGAAATTCTTGAACCACTGTCCATAATCTTTGAAAATTCTTGGAGAACAGGAGAAGTCCCAGAAGACTGAAGAAGAGCAAATGTTGTTCCTATCTTCAAAAAGGGGAAGAAGTGGACGCAGGGAACTACAGGCCGGTGAGTCTGACTTCTATACCAGGAAAGATCTTTGAACAAATTATTAAAGAACATGTATGCAAGTACCTGGATAAGAATGAAGTGATTAAACAGAGTCAGCATGGGTTTGTAACTAATAAGTCATGTCAGACTAACGTAATTTCCTTCCATGACAGAATCACTGATTGGGTGGATCAGGGAAATGCTGTAGATACAGTATATATTGACTTCAGCAAAGCATTTGGCAAAGTATCTCACACAATCCTTATTGAAAAAATGACTAAGTATGGAATAGACAAGGCAACTGTTAGGTGGATTCATAACTGGCTTTGTGATCGGACCCAAAGAGTGGTCGTAAATGGCTGCACATCCAGTTGGAAGAATGTCTCAAGTGGGGTACCACAAGGCTCTGTTTTGGGCCCTGTATTGTTCAACATCTTTATCAATGATTTAGATGAAGGAATTGAGGGTAAACTGATCAAATTTGCTGATGACACACAGCTAGGAGGGGTAGCTAATACTAGAGAAGAGAGAGAGAGGATTCAAAAAGATATAAATAAACTGGAGCAGTGGGCAGCAACTAACAGAATGGATTTTAACAGGGAAAAATGCAAAGTACTACATCTGGGCAATAAAAATGGAAAAACAATATACAAAATGGGAGGAATAGGGCTAAGTAACAGCACATGTGAAAAAGACTTGGGTATACTATTTGATCACAGACTGAACATGAGTCAACAGTGTAATGCAGCAGCAAAAAAGGTAAATGCAATTCTAGGATGTATCAACAGAAGCATACAGTCTAGATCACGAGAGGTCATTATTGCCCTCTACTCCTCTTTGGTCAGACCTCATCTGGAATACTGTGTCCAGTTTTGGGCACCACATTTTAAAAAAGACATCAACAAACTGGAGCAAGTTCAGAGAAGAGCCACCAGAATGGTGACCGGTCTGCAAACCATGTCCTATGAGGAACGGTTGCAGGATTTGGGAATGTTTACCTTGCAAAAAAGAAGACTGAGAGGAGACTTAATAGCTGTCTACAAATATCTCAAGGGCTGTCACATTGTAGAAGGATCATCTTTATTATCATTTGCACAAGGAAAGACTAGAAGCAATGGGATGAAACTGAATGGGAGGAGACACAGATTAGATATTAGAAAAAACTTTTTGACAGTTAGGGTGATCAATGAGTGGAACAGGCTGCCACGAGAGGTGGTGAGTTCTCCTTCAATGGAAGTCTTCAAACAGAGGCTGGACAGACATCTGTCTGGGATGATTTAGAGAATCCTGCTTTGAGCAGGGGGTTGGACCAGATATCCCAGGAGGTCCCTTCCAACTCTACCATTCTCTGATTCTATGATTCTATGACAATTCAGTGTCACACAGTCCATGGAGAAAACAAAACAGGAAGCAAAAGTAAAACAACCAACAACAACTAGAAGAGAGTTTTCCTCCCCACATTACAGCAAACATATAACATTACACACTATCGCCATCTGCTGTCTGGTTAGCATAAAGTCCTCCTTTTACTTATAATAAGTCCCAATCTGTTGCATATGCCAGCACCCTTTCTCAACAGTAATGACTTTGTCAATCAAACCCAACTTTTATATTAGTCTCTGATGTTTATCAGCATTCAACGCCTTCGTAAAAATGTCTGCTGTCATTTCTTCAGTAGGGCAATACTCCAACTTCAAGACTCCTTGATCCTGATGATCTCTCAAGAAATGATATTTCACATCAATATGCTTGGTTCTTGGATTAACTCTTTCCATCTGAGCAAGAACAAGACATCCTTGATTGTCCTCTTTTAGTTTTGTTGGTTCCAACTGTGGTTGTCCTAATTTTGTCAACAATTGTCTTAACCACAGTACTTCTTGACTCGCATGTGCTGCTGCAACATATTCTGCTTCTGTTGAAGATAGTGTCACAATTGACTGTTTCTTACTTGTCCAACTTATTGGTCCACCTGAGAGAAAAAAAATATGTCCACTGGTAGATCTTCTGTCAGTTGGATCTCCAGCCCAATCTGCATCAACATATCCTGTTAAAATGCAATTATCACCTGTGGGTAATTTCAGCTTAACATTGCTAGTTCCTTTCAAATAACGTATTGCTCTTTTCATTCCAATCAGCTTTATTTGGTTTTGATACCTTTCTACTCAGGATTCCTACTGCTGCTGCTGTGGCTGTTCTTGTAACGGTCGCTAGATACAGTTGTTTTCCTATTGCTGTTCTGTATTCTTCACTGTTTGGTAGCATATTCTTTTCACTGTTCATCTCTTTGAGATAATTAGCTTCCATTGGAGACTTTATTGTTTTTGCATCCTTTAGTCCAAATTTTTCTGTTATGTCTTGAATCATGTGATTTTGATTCAGTAGGAAACTTCCGTCTTCTTCTCTTTCTATCTGTATTCCCAGGTACTGTTTTACATTTCCCAATTCTTTGATTTCAAAATTTTGTTTCAGGATTTTTAGAATGTTTTCTTTATCCCTTTCTTGTTTAAAACAAATCAAAATGTTGTCTACATATATGAGTACATAAATCCATCTATTACTCTGCCTTTTTGTGTACAAGCATGGATCAGCTTTGCTTCTTTGAAATTTTTCATTTGTTAGTACTTCCGTGATTTTGTCATTCCACGCTTTAGCTGCTTGCTTTAAACCATATATGCTTTTCTGTAGTTTACAAACTTTGTTTGGATTTCTTTCATCTTTGAATCCTGGAGGTTGTTCCATGTAAATGTCTTCTGTCAAATCTCCATTCAAAAAAGCTGTCTTTACATCCACATGTCTTAGTTCCATCTTTTCCATTGCTGCAACTGTAAGTAAAGTTCTTATTGTAGTGTGTTTGACAACTGGAGCAAATGTTTCATCATAGTCTTCTCCATATTTTTGAGAATACCCTTCAGCTACGAGTCTTGCTCGATATCTTTCAGGTGTGCCATCTGTTTGGTATTTTACTTTAAAAATCCATTTACATCCAATGACTTTTCTTCCTTCTGGCAAATCTGTTAGTGTCCATGTATTTGAATCATGCATGGATTTAATTTCTGTTTCTGTTGCGTCTTTCCAATTATTAGCTTCTTCTTCAGGAAGTTTAGATATGTCTTCCCAAGAGGTAGGCTCATAGATTTTTCTTATACTTGTCTTGTATGAGAGACGTTTTGGTGGTTTTCCTTTGTTCTCTCTTATTGAACGTCTTGGTTCTGTGTCTGTTTGTAGTTGTGATTCTTCAATTTCAGTATTTTGTTCTTCATTAATTTCTACTTCTTTCTCATCAGATATTTCTTCAGTTATGTCACTATTGTTTTTCTCATTTTTTGTTTCAACTGAAATCATAATGTCTTCATTTAAATCTTCAAAGAATGTCACACTGTTACTCACTGTAACTCTGTTTTGGGATCTAAGATTCTATATCCTTTGCAGTTTTCACTATATCCAACGAATATTCCTTCCATGGATCTGTTTTGAAGTTTGGAACGTTTTTCTGTTGGGATGAATATAAAAACTTTACATCCCAAAACTTTTAAATGATTGACACTTGGTTTCATACCTTGCCACAGTTCATATGGAGTTTTCTTCAGTTTTCTGGAAAAAAGTCGGTTCTGTAGATATGTAGCTGTCATTGCTGCCTCACCCCAATATTTCTCTGGTAGTTTAGAATCTGTCAGCATACATCTCATTATTTCTTTTAGAGTTCTGTTTTTCCTTTCTGCTACTCCATTTTGTTCAGGTGTGTATGGAACAGTTTTCTGACGTTCTATTCCATTTTGTCTTAAGTAGTCTTCTATTCTGTGACCTGTAAATTCACCTCAATTATCACTTCTGATGACAATTGGCTTCCTTTGAAATTTGTTACTTGATCTTATTACATAGTCTACAAGTTTATCAAAAACTTCACTTTTGTTCTTAATTAAGTATGTGACTGTGTATCTTGAGTAGTCGTCTATAAAAGTCAACATGTATCTATTGCCTCCTGATGTAGTCACTTTAATGGGTCCACATACGTCAGTATGCACCAAATCAAGTGGTCTTTCGCTTTTCATCTTACTTTCTTTTGGAATAGATATCCTTGTGGCTTTGGATTTTATACAACATTCACATCTTATGGTAATTGAGCAATCTGATATCTTTAAATCTTTTGTCAATTCTTTTCTCTGTAGTTCCCTTATACTGTCCGGGTGTCTATGTCCTAGACGTCTATGCCACATGTGAATACAGTTTTTGTGATCATGTGTACATACCTTCATCTGTTCCTTTGGTTTATCAAAATGATATAATTGTTCATCTGCCTTGACTTTGGTTATCATCTTGTTTCCTGCAACAATTGCACACTCATTGTCTTTGAATTTTACTGTAAGTCCTTTTGCTGTTAAACGTTTCACAGATAATAATCCGCCTTCCAATTTTGGAACATACAACACATCCTGTACAAGTATCTTTGAATCTTGTCCGAACTTGTTTGAACAATTTAGCATACCTTGTCCGATACCTTCTGCGGTTATTTTGCTTCCATCTGCAAGATAAATGGCTTCTTTCTTATCTAAATCAAGATCAGTAAAGAAATTCTTGTCACTTGTCATATGACTCGTTGCTCCTGAATCAATAAACCAACCAAGTGATGATTTCTTGTCTGTTATTTTGAATGTGCCATTCCAATTATTCTCACATGAATCGGAAATTGTGTTTTTCACTTTCTCTGTATGCTTTTTATGTTGTATTTTTTGTTGTCCTGCTTTCCATATGGTACAGTCTTTCTTTAAATGACCTTTTTTCTTACATCTGAAGCATTCTCTTGTCTCTTTATTATAGTGATTTTTAAATTCTGTAGCTTTAAGATCGTTTTCACTGTCCTTTTCAGTAGAAGAATAATTGCTTTGTTCTTTTCTTCTCTGATATTCATCTATTAGTCTTGTTTTCACAAAATCTAATGTAATGTCAGTTTCTGGTCTCATCTCAAGGGCATTTATCAAGGCTGTATACGAATCTGGTAAACTGCACAACAATATAGCTGCTATATGACTTTCTTTAATGTCTTTGATACTGTAAAAATCAGAAGGCCGGTAAAAACCTAGGATTTACTGGTCAATCTGGACATTTACCGAGGCCAGAAGGCCGGTAAAACCTAGGATTTACCGGTCAATCTGGACATTTACCGAGGCCGTCGGTAAAAGCTCAAAATGAAAAGTAAAATTGGACTTTTACCGGTGAAGTCTTGGTAAATGTTAACATTTCTCAACAGCGTTGGTAAAAGTCAGATGTATTCCATATAAACGAACGATTTTGGACTTTTACCTGGGCGAATTGGTAAATCTTTACATTTACCAGCATGTGTTGGTAAAAGTAACTTTGAGTCACAGAATTCTGACTCTTACCAGCAGATGATGGTAGTAAAAGTTAACTAAACGCAATTTCCGACTCTGATGACGGCCTTAATAGTTAGAAATATTTTTATTCTTCAAAATGCAAATGAACAAATACAAATAGGAAAATGCAAATAGAAAACATTTATGTAGGAAAATACTTCTCAAAAATGACAAATTACCACAAATACAAGAATAACGCAACTTCAAAACTATGTAATTCTGAAAATTAAATAGGAAACATTTATGTAGGAAAATACTTCTCAAAAATGACAAATTACCGCAAATACAAGAATAACGCAACTACAAAACTATGTAATTCTGTCGTAGGACGTTCTCTTTTGCATATTTTAGTGTGGGGTTAGTGGTTGTATGTTAGCGGGAAGTGGGCACTTTTTGTATGATCGGAACAATAATCATAGGATAGTCAGGATTGACATCTGTATATATAGAACGTACATACGTTAAGGATAGTCAGGATTGACATCTGTATATATAGAACGTACATACGTTACAGGGTAGCAGATACCTTACAGGGTAGCAGATTTTGTTAATTGTTATTACCATATTTTCCCCATTTACTCTTATTACATTTATAAAAACTTTGAACACTGTGTCCTCCATTTCCTCGCCGTATCTGCCTAATCAGACACCTTTCCCACTGTGTTCTCCATTTCCTCGCCGTATCTGCCTAATCAGACACCTTTCCTGCGGTGGCTTACACTTTTTATTACACTCTTCTCAGCTACATTTACCAAGAAGCCGTGGTAAATGTGCACATTTACCAACTGCGCTTGTTTAAAGTCAGATGTTTCATCTTCACACTTGATATTTCTGACTTTTACCACGCTCGACGGTAAATGTTAACATTTACCAAGACTTCACCGGTAAAAGTCCAATTTTACTTTTCATTTTGAGCATTTACCGATGGCCTCGGTAAATGTCCAGATTGACCGGTAAATCCTAGGTTTTACCGGCCTTCTGACTTTTACAGTAACATCTGTTCGGCCTTCTGACTTTTACAGTAACATCTTCACCAATAGATCTTAGCTGTGATATCACTTCCATCATTGAGAATATGTGCTTCTGCATGTCGTCATTTGCACTCAATCTCATACTGTAAAGCTTTCTTAATAAAAATAATTTGTGATTCAAACTAGGTCTTTCATACAGTTTTCTTAATGCTTCCCACATTCCTTTCGCTGTTTCTTCATTTCTTATATGTATTAATTGAGCATCATCCTCTAATAAGCTGATGGTAGCTCTCGCTTGTCTATTCTTTTTATCCCATGTCTGATTATCTTGATCTGGTCTTTCTGTAACAATTACTTCCCATAAATCATCCTTAGATAACATCTCTACTTTAAATTTCCATAACTGATAATTTTCACTATTCAGTTTAGCTACTGTGAATTTCAGTTCTGTGTATTCATCATCTTTATATAGACTTACTTGTTTAGAGAGTTGTACTGAAGATATTCTCCTGTTTTTTCTTTTTCTTTTCTTTTGATAGTTCCTGTATGTCCTGCTTGTGTTGAATTCTCTGTAATTATATCCAGCTCCTGGGGTCATAAATTCCTTTGTCACTCTGTATCTGGATTTATTTCCTTCTGTTTACAGAGCTTTTCTCTGTACTCAGTTATCTGGGGTTATAAACCGCGATCCTTCTGCCTGGGCTTGTAGTGTTTGGGGTGTCTGGGTACCCTGTTTCCTGGGTACGCTGTGTCTGGGCCCTTAACCTGTCGCAGAGTGCATCTTCTAAAGGCACTGCCACACTTAGCGATCGCACTAGCGATCACGACAACGACTTAACCTGGCGAGATCGCTAGTGCGGTCGCTATGTGATCGCTAGTTAGATTCCAAACACAACTCATCAGCGATCTGTGATTCCAAACACAACTCATCAGCGATCTGTATAACTACCTCTGCGGTCGTTGGGAAAACCTAGTCCCACCTGCGACGCTGGTGAAGTCGTTCATAAAGAGTGTCAAACTCAGCGATTCAGGCTCACCAGCGGGACACCAACGACCAAAAAACGGCTCAGAACGTTCATAAGCGATCAGCAACATCTCAGCAGGGGCCATATCGCTGCTACATGTCACACACAGCTAAGTCGCTAATGAGATCGCTACTGCGTCATAAATGGTGACGCAGTAGCGATCTCGTTAGCGATCTCGCTAGCGATCTCGCTTAGTGTGGCATACCCTTTATCGTTGGCACTGTACTTACGCAAGCTTCAGACAGCAAGATATCTTGAGTAAACAGTATTTACTTCATACTGGATAAACATGAGATACAATTCAGTGTCACACAGTCCATGGAGAAAACAAAACAGGAAGCAAAGGTAAAACAACCAACAACAACTAGAAGAAAGTTTCCCTCCCCACATTACAGCAAGCATATAACATTACATACTATTGCCATCTGCTGTCTGGTTAGTATAAAGTTCTCTTTTTACTTATAATAAGTCCCAATCTGTTGCATATGCCAACATATAGGGTACAATGCAGCCCCCTAATAGCATATAAAGTAGCCGCTCACAGAATATAACTCAGACCTCATATAGTATAATGTAGCCCTCCTCATAGAATATAACGTAGATCCCCATAGAATGTAATTCAGCCAGCATCATAAAGTATAACGCAGTCCCCATAGGGTATAATGTAGACCCCATAGATTATAATGCAACCCTCTCATAAGGTATAATTCAGCCCCCATAGATTATAATGTAGCCCCCTCATAGGGTATAATGCAGCCCTCCCTCATAGGGTATCATGCTGCCCCCTCATGGGGTATCATGCTGACTCCCCTTTTATGGGGTATCATGCTGCCCCCTCTTATGGTGTATCATGCTGCCCCCCCTCATACGGGTTCACAGACAAAAAACCCAGTATACTATACTATATTAAAATATACCTTTTATTTAACACATCATTAAAATACTGGTGCACAACAAAATACCATAACCAAAAGGAAAAAATACTTAAAGGGAATCTGTCACCCCAAAATAGCCATATCAGATAAAGATATGGCTGAATAGTGCATCCCATAACTAAGCTAATGGTGGGTATCATATATCATGATACCCCCGTTTTCATATCAAAATACCTTTTTAAAGTTGGTGATTGTAGGTGTCAATCACTGCAGTCAGGTCAGGAGGGCAGCGGTTTTCATGTCCTCCCCCGCCCCCGCTCCTCGTCATCTGTTGCGTTACGCCGTCTGTGAATACCACAGACGGCGTTAGGTTCCTGCAATTGCGCAATTCAAAATCCGGCCCAGCGCATGCGCAGTATGCTTTGCCCAACAGTGGGCAAAGCATAAATGACTACAGCGCATGCGCTAGTCTTTCCTTGCCCTGGAAGTCGTCCAAGGCAAGCAGTAATTTCCGGGGCAAGGAAAGACTAGCGCATGCGCTGTAGTCATTTTATGCTTTGCCCACTGTTGGGCAAAGCATACTGCGCATGCGCCGGGCTGGATTTTGAATTGCGCAATTGCGGGAACCTAACGCCGTCTGTGGTATTCACAGACGGCGTAACGCAACAGATGACGAGGAGCGGGGGCGGGAAGGGACATGAAAACCGCTGCCCTCCTGACCTGACTGCAGTGATTGACACCTACAATCACCAACTTTAAAAAGGTATTTTGATATGAAAACGGGGGTATCATGATATATGATACCCACCGTTAGCTTAGTTATGGGACGCACTATTCAGCCATATCTTTATCTGATATGGTTATTTTGGGGTGACAGATTCCCTTTAATAGAAAAGGCCAAGGGAGCTGCCTGGCCCAATCCTAAAAGTCAACAGCACCCTACCTGGCAGCGGAGGTTGGCACCCTAAACCTGCGCAATGGCACCTCCCTCATTGTTGGCTGTCCCTTCTAGCCCTCCATGACCATATGAGGAGGAAATGAAAAACTTATAACCAAATGGTTAGATACAGTGGGATAGAGCATGGGGGATGAGATTTTCAAATGGGAGTGTGGTCTGTTGTCAGAGGCTCAAGGCTGATAATTGTGCTGGCACTGTCCCTATCCTAACCCTACCTCACAACAGAGGTTGGCCCCCTAATAAAAATACAAGAAAGTGGCGCTCTCGCTCCTCGGCGGCAATCCCCAACATACCCTAGTGAAGTTAATGTGCATAAAGTGCTAGAGTGCTAAGGCATAGCTTAATATGGTTATATAGACCATGGGCCAAAATATAAATGATATCAAAAGAGCTCAACAATGGGAGATATAAAAATCATATTAGTACACTATAGATATATCAGATGTTCATAATATCAAAACATAAGGATGCAAAAGATGAAAAAATGGAGAACAGAACCCCAAAATTATTCTCCATCTGTGTCAGACTCGAGCACCTTGGGCCGACCAGAGAAAACCATTCTTGGGGCCCATCATATATCTACATAGAAATAAATACACCACCAATTGTGCTGTAAAACGCACTAATATCAGGGTATAATTATTATTATTATTTATTTATATAGCGCCATTGATTCCGTGGTGCTGTACAAGAGAAGGGGTTACATACAAAGTTATAGATATTGTTTACAGTAAACAAATTTACAATGACAGACTGGTACAGAGGGGAGAGCACCCTGTCCTTGCGGACTTACATTCTACGGGATAATGGGGAAGAGTCAGAAGGTCAGGGGTGCGGCAGCTTTTGTGGTGGTGGTGAGGCAGCAGCTCTGGTGGTGGTGGTGAGGTGGCAGCTCTTGTGGTGGTGGTAAGGGACAGCTCTGGTGGTGGTGGTGAGGCGACAGCTCTGGTGGAGGTGGTGAGGCGGCAGCTTGGCTGGTGGCGAGGCGGAAGCTCGGGTGGTAGTCGACAATTACTCTGAGGCAGCGGATTTCAGGTGCGAGAGAGAGTGTGATGCCATTTACCATAATAGATCAGGTAGGGAAGATACGTGAGATGGAGGAAAGATGATGAGTTCGGTTTTGTTTACATTGAGTTTTAGGAAGCGAGAGGTGAAGGAGGATAGACACTCCGGGATTCTGGACAGCAGAGAGGTGACATCTGGGCCAAAGAGGTAGATCTGAATGTCGTCCGCATACATGTGGTACTGGAAGCCGTGGGACTTTATGAGTTGTCCTGGGCCAAGGGTATAGATGGAAAATAGTAGGGACCCAGGACAGAGCCTTGAGGGACTCCAACAGAGAGAGGGCGGGATGAGGAGGTAGTGTGGGAGTGGGAGACGCTAAATGTGCGGTCGGAAAGTAAGAGGTGATCCAGGACAGGGCAACGTCTTTGATGCCAAGGGAAGAAAGAATGTGTAGAAGTAGGCAGTGGTCGACTGTGTCGAAGGCAGAGGACAGGTTGAAAAGGAGGAGGATGGAGAACTGTCTGTTAGCTTTGGCTGTAAGTCATTAGTAATTTTGGTCAGGGCAGTTTCGGTGGAGTGGTGGGGGTGGAAGCCAGATTGGAGGTTGTCAAGGAGAGACTTAGATGAGAGGAGGGAGGAAAGGTGAGCGTGGACATGCTGCTCAAGGAGTTTGTAAGCAAACGGGAGCAATGATATGGGGCGATACCTGGGCGTAGCAGTTCGGTCAAGTTTGTTTTTTTGAGGATGGGTGTGATGGTGACATGTTTGAAGGCAGAGGGAAAGGTACCAGAAGATAGCGATAGGTTGAAGAGATGGGTTAGGGCTGGAATGAGCGTGTTAGTGAGGTTGGAGAGCAGGTGGGAAGGGATGGGGTGAAGTGCACAGGTGGTGAGGTGTGATTTGGAAGGGAGATACGTAAGTTCTCCTTCAGTGATGTTGGAAAGGAAGGTAATTAGGGAAGGGCAGAGGTCTGGTATATGGAGTGGTTGGGATGGTGGAACAGTGAAGGTTTGTCTTGTTTGGTCGATCTTATTTTTGAAGTAGGTAGCAAAGTCCTCGGCAGAGATGAGGGGAGTTGGAGGTGGCAGTGGTGGGCGGAGGAGAGAATTGAATGTGCTGAACAGTTGTTTTGGGTTGTAGGATAATGAAGATGCAAGGTTTGTGAAATAGGTTTGTTTAGCAGAGGTGAGGGCTATTTTGAAGGCAAGTGTAGCTTTTTTGAATACAAGGTAGTACACGTCTTAATTATGTAGCAAGGGTTGGGGTAGTCCCCTCATAGAATATAATGTAGCCAACTCATAGAATATAAAGTAGCCTCCTGATAGGGTACAATACAGCCCTCTAATAGTATATAAATTAGCCACCTCACAGAATATAATTCAGACCTCATATAGTATAATGTAGCCCTCCTCATAGAAAATAATGTAGCCCTACTCATAGAATTTAATGTAGCTCCCCATAGAATATTATGCAGCCAGCATCATAGAGAATTATGCAGTCCCCATAGGGTATAATGTAGCCCCATAGAGTATAATGCAATCCCCTCATAAAGTATAATGCAGCCCACCATAGAATATAATGTAGCCCCCACATAGTGTATAATGCAGCCCCCCATAGAATATAATGTAGCCCCCTCATAGGGTATAATGCAGCACCCCCTCATGGGGTATCATGCTGCCCCCTTTCATATGGGGTATCATGCTGCCCCTCTCATATGGGGTATCTTGCTGCCCCCCTCATATGGGTTCACAGAAAAAAAACAGTATACTATACTATATTAAAATATACCTTTTATTTAACACATCATTAAAATACTGATGCACAAACAAAATACCATCACCAAAAGGAAAAAATACTTAATAGAAAAGGCCAAGGGAGGTGCCTGGCCCAATCCTAAAACTCAACAGCACCCTACCTGGCAGCGGAGGTTGGCACCCTAAACCTGCGCAATGGCACCCCCTTCATTGTTGGCTGTCCCTTCTAGCCCTCCATGACCCTATGAGGAGGAAATGAAAAACTTATAACCAAATGGTTAGATACAGTGGGATAGAGGATGGGGATGAGATTTTCAAATGGGAGTGTGGTCTGTTGTCAGAGGCTCAAGGCTGATAACTGTGCTGGCACTGTCCCTATCCTAGCTCTACATCACAGCGGAGGTTGGCACCCTAATAAAAATACAAGAAAGTGGCGCTCTCGCTCCTCGGCGGCTATCCCCAACAAAGCCCTAGTGAAGTTAATATGCATAAAGTGCTGGAGTGCTAAGGCATAGCTTAATATGGTTATATAGACAGTGGGCCAAAATATAAATGATATCAAAAGAGCTCAACAATGGGAGATATAAAAATCATATTAGTACACTATAGATATATCAGATATCCATAATATCAAAACATAAGGATGCAAAAGATGAAAAAATGGAGAACAGAACCCCAAAATCATTCTCCATCTGTGTCAGACTCGAGCACCTTGGGCCGACCAGAGAAAACCATTCTTGGGGCCCATTATATATCTACATAGAAATACATACACCACCAATTGTGC
This sequence comes from Oophaga sylvatica, assembly GCA_033576555.1. Taxonomy (NCBI): domain Eukaryota; kingdom Metazoa; phylum Chordata; class Amphibia; order Anura; family Dendrobatidae; genus Oophaga; species Oophaga sylvatica. The sequence continues at coordinate 40,058 of JARQOD010004480.1, forward strand.
GGTAAAACGCACTAATATCAGGGTATAATTATTAGTATTTATTTATATAGCACCATTGATTCCATGGTGCTGTACATGAGAAAGTGTTACATACAAAGTTATAGATATTGTTTACAGTAAACAAATTTACAATGACAGACTGGTACAGAGGGGAGAGGATGTCCTTGCGGACTTACATTCTACGGGATAATGGGGAAGAGTCAGAAGGTCAGGGGTGCGGCAGCTTTTGTGGTGGTGGTGAGGCAGCAGCTCTGGTGGTGGTGGTGAGGTGGCAGCTCTTGTGGTGGTGGTAAGGCGACAGCTCTGGTGGTGGTGGTGAGGCGACAGCTCTGGTGGAGGTGGGGAGACGGCAGCTTGGCTGGTGGCGGGGCGGAAGCTTGGGTGGTGGTGAGGCGGAAGCTCGGGTGGTGGCGAGGCGGCAGAATGGTTATTGCAGGTGATAGGCTTTCCTGAAGAGATGGGTTTTCAGGTTCCGTCTGAACGATCCGAGGGTGGTGGATAATTGGACATGTTGAGGCGTGGAATTCCAGAGGATGGGGGATATTCGGGAGAAATCTTGGAGGCGGTTGTGTGAGGAACAAATAAGTATGGAGGATAGTAGGAGGTCTTGGGAGGAACGAAGATTACGTGAAGGAAGATATTGGGAGATCAGTTCAGAGATATAGGGAGGGGACAGGTTGTGGATAGCTTTGTAGGTCAATGTTATTAGTTTGAACTATATTCGTTGGAGAATTGGACCCAGTAGAGGGATTTGCAGATGGGAGAAACAGGGGAATAGTGAGGAAAGAGGTGGATTAGTCGGGCAGCAGAGCTGAGGACAGACTGGAGTGGTGCAATAGAGTTGACAGGGAGGCCGCAGAGGAGAGTATTGCAATAATCAAGGCAGAGATGATGAGGGCATGCTCAAGAGTTTTAGTAGATTGAGGGCTGAGGAAGGGATGGATTCTGGAAATGTTTTTGAGTTGGAGGCGACAGGAGGTGGCAAGAGTTTGGACATGTGGTTTGAAGGACAGGGCATAGTCGAGAATTACTCTGAGGCAGCGGATTTCAGGTGCGGGAGAGAGTGTGATGCCATTTACCATAATAGATAGATCGGGTAGGGAAGATACGTGAGATGGAGGAAAGATGATGAGTTCGGTTTTGTCTACATTGAGTTTTAGGAAGCGAGAGGTGAAGAAGGAGGATAGACACTCCGGGATTCTGGACAGCAGAGAGGTGACATCTGGGCCAAAGAGGTAGATCTGAGTGTCGTCCGCATACATGTGGTACTGGATGCCATGGGACTTTATGAGTTGTCCTGGGCCAAGGGTATAGATGGAAAAAAGTAGGGGCCCCAGGACAGAGCCTTGAGGGACTCCAACAAAGAGAGGGCGGGATGAGGAGGTAGTGTGGGAGTGGGAGACGCTAAATGTGCGGTCGGAAAGGTAAGAGGTGATCCAGGACAGGGCAAGGTCTTTGATGCCAAGGGAAGAAAGAATCTGTAGAAGTAGGCAGTGGTCGACTGTGTCGAAGGCAGAGGACAGGTCGAGAAGGAGGAGGATGGAGAACTGTCTGTTACCTCACAGCGGAGGTTGGCACCCTAATAAAAATACAAGAAAGAGGCGCCCCCGCTTCTCGGCGGCTATCCCCAACAAAGCCCTATAGTGAAGTTAATATGCATAAAGTGTTGGAGTGCAAAGGCGTAGCTTAATATGGTTATATAGACCATGGGCCAAAATATAAATCATATCAAAGGCACTCAAGAATGGGAGATATAAAAATCATATTAGTACACTATAGATATATCAGATGTTCATAATATCAAAACATAAGGATGCAAAAGATGAAAAAATGGAGAACAGAACCCCAAAATTATTCTCCATCTGTGTCAGGCTCGAGCACCTTGGGCCGACCAGAGAAAACCATTCTTGAGGCCCATCATATATCTACATAGAAATAAATACACCACCAATTGTGCTGTAAAACGCACTAATATCAGGGTATAATTATTATTATTATTTATTTATATAGCGCCATTGATTCCGTGGTGCTGTACAAGAGAAGGGGTTACATAAAAAATTATAGATATTGTTTACAGTAAACAAATTTACAATGACAGACTGGTACAGAGGGGAGAGCACCCTGTCCTTGCGGACTTACATTCTACGGGATAATGGGGAAGAGTCAGAAGGTCAGGGGTGCGGAGGCTTTGGTGGTGGTGGTGAGGCGGCAGCTCTGGTGGTGGTGGTAAGGCGACAGCTCTGCTGGTGGTGGTGAGGCGACAGCTCTGGTGGAGGTGGTGAGGCGGCAGCTTGGCTGGTGGCGAGGCGGAAGCTTGGGTGGTGGTGAGGCGGAAGCTCGGGTGGTGGCGAGGCGGCAGAATGGTTATTGCAGGTGATAGGCTTTCCTGAAGAGATGGGTTTTCAGGTTCTGTCTGAAGGATCCGAGGGTGGTGGATAATTGGACATGTTGAGGCTTGGAATTCCAGAGGATGGGGATATTTGGGAGAAATCTTGGAGGCGGTTGTGTGAGGAACAAATAAGTATGGAGGATAGTAGGAGGTCTTGGGAGGAACGAAGATTACGTGAAGGAAGATATTGGGAGATTAGTTCAGAGATATAGGGAGGGGACAGGTTGTGGATAGCTTTGTAGGTCAGTGTTATTAGTTTGAACTATATTCGTTGGAGAATTGGACCCAGTGGAGGGATTTGCAGAGGGGAGAAACAGGGGAGTATGGAGGAAAGAGGTGGATTAGTCGGGCAGCAGAGTTGAGGACAGACTAGAGTGGTGCAATAGTGTTGACAGGGAAGCCGCAGAGGAGGGTAATGCAGTAATCAAGGCGGAGATGATGAGGGCATGCACAAGAGTTTTAGTAGATTGAGGGCTGAGGAGGGGATGGATTCTGGAAATGTTTTTGAGTTGGAGGCGACAGGAGGTGGCAAGAGTTTGGACATGTGGTTTGAAGGACAGGGCGTAGTCGTCGAGAATTACTCTGAGGCAGCGGATTTCAGGTGCGGGAGAGAGTGTGATGCCATTTACCATAATAGATAGATCGGGTAGGGAAGATACGTGAGATGGAGGAAAGATGATGAGTTGGTTTTGTCTACATTGAGTTTTAGGAAGCGAGAGGTGAAGAATGAGGATAGACACTCCGGGATTCTGGACAGCAGAGAGGTGACATCTGGGCCAAAGAGGTAGATCTGAGTGTCGTCCGCATACATGTGGTACTGGATGCCGTGGGACTTTATGAGTTGTCCTGGGCCAAGGGTATAGATGGAAAAAAGTAGGGGCCCCAGGACAGAGCCTTGAGGGACTCCAACAGAGAGAGGGCGGGATGAGGAGGTAGTGTGGGAGTGGGAGACGCTAAATGTACGGTTGGAAAGGTAAGAGGTGATCCAGGACAGGGCAAGGTCTTTGATGCCAAGGGAAGAAAGAATCTGTAGAAGTAGGCAGTGGTCGACTGTGTCGAAGGCAGAGGACAGGTCGAGAAGGAGGAGGATGGAGAACTGTCTGTTACCTCACAGCGGAGGTTGGCACCCTAATAAAAATACAAGAAAGTGGCGCCCCCGCTCCTTGGTGGCTATCCCCAACAAAGCCCTATAGTGAAGTTAATATGCATAAAGTGTTGGAGTGCAAAGGCGTAGCTTAATATGGTTATATAGACCATGGGCCAAAATATAAATCATATCAAAGGCACTCAACAATGGGAGATATAAAAATCATATTAGTACACTATAGTTATATCAGATATCCATAAAATCAAAACATAAAGATGCAAAAGATGAAAAAATGGAGAACAGAACCCCCAAATCATTCTCCAAATAAATTCCTCAGATCAGCACTCCACAATTGGAGTCAAATTATATCAAATCCTTCAGAGCAGATACGTGGTATCATGCTGCCCTCCCTCATATGGGGTATTATCCTGGCCCCCCTCATACGGGGTATCATGCTGCCCCCCATTATATGAGGTATCATGCGGCCCCCACCCCGCATATAGGGTATCATGCTGACCCTCCTCATCATGTAACCACGACTCACACTATAAAAACCCACTATATTCATCTCTCCAGCGGCGGCTCAGCTCCGATGTGAGGAGCAGCGTTGCAGTCAGCCCGGCACACTGCGGGGACGCGATGAAGTGATGTCATCACGCACCAGCTGTGTGTCAGAGGCAGAGGGGAATGGTGGGAGAGGGAGCATCCTGTGACGCTCTCTGTTCATTATTGATTTAGACTGTATCGGCATCTGATGCCGATAAAGTTGAATGTGGGCGGTGCGCACTGGGGGGGCGGCGCTGATGCATGGGCTGGGGGCCCCTGGGGAAGCGGGAGCCCTAGTCTGCGCTCTCTGATAGTGGGCAGTGTTAGCCACGGCCTGCGGCAAACACTGCAAACACTGCCAGCTTAATATTCATTCCTCTTCACGCCCATGGAGCTTGTGGAAGCGTGAATATTCATTTCACTTTAGCAGCGGGAACAGGCTTCGGCTTCCTTTCACCCGCTGGTGCTCAGCTGGCACCGGGGGCCCCCATAACAGCTGCATGGTGTGCCACTATTAGTGACACACCACTGGCTGGGGGCTGGAGCAGCAGTGGCCCTAGGCAGCTGCAGGCCCTATATGCCAGCAGGTGTCAGTGCCTGTGCCCACCGGAGAATCCTCCATTTCTCCGGTGGCCCAGTCCGACCCTGTATTTTTGTGTAATGCTGGGATGGCACACCGGGATAAATATTGACGGCTAGGGACTGAGTACCATTGGACGGCCGCCACCATCAGGTTACGGAAAGCTTCCATCTCCACGAGCCTAAAAGGCAACATTTCGAACACCCCCTGGAACTTTTCAACCTTTTCCCACATATCATGCGTCAAACATAAAGATACCAAATGTTAATTTTTGGTGAAGAATCAACAACAAGTGGGACACAATTGTGAAGTTGAACGAAATTTATTGGTTATTTTAATTTTTTGTGAATATACAAAAACTGAAAAGTGAGGCGTGCAATATTATTCGGCCCCTAAACTTTCAGTGCAACAAACTCACTCCAGAAGTTTATTATGGATCTCTGAATTATCCAATGTTGTCCTAAATGACTAATGATGATAAATATAATCCACCTGTGAGTAATCAAGTCTCCATATAAAATGCACCTGCTCTGTGATAGTCTCAGGGTTCTGTTTGAAGCACAGAGAGCATCATGAAGACCAAGGAACACAACAGACAGGTCCGTGATACTGTTATGGAGAAGTTTAAAGCCGGATTTGGATACAAAATGATTTCCAAAACTATAAACATCCCAAGGAGCACTGTGCAAGTGATCATATTGAAATGGATGGAGTATCATACCACTGCAAATCTACTAAGACCTGGCCGTCCCTCTAAACTTTTATCTCAAACAAGGAGAACACTGATCAGAAATGCAGCCCAGAGGCCCATGATCACTCTGGATGAACTGCAGAGATCTACAGCTGGGGTGGGACAGTCTGTCCATAGGACAACAATCAGTCGCACACTGCACAAATCTTGCCTTTATGGAAGAGTGGCCATTTCTGGAAGGAAGCCATTTCTCAAAGATATCCATAAAAAGTGTCGTTTAAAGTTTGCAACAAGCCACCTGGGAGACACACCAAACATGTGGAAGAAGGTGCTCTGGTCAGATGAAACAAAATTTGAACTTTTTGGCAACAATGCCAAACGATATGTTTGGCATAAAGGCAATACAGCTCATCACCCTGAACGCACCATCCCCACTGTCAAACATGGTGGTGACAGCATCATGGTTTGGGCCTGCTTTTCTTCAGCAGGGACAGGGAAGCTGGATCAAATTGATGGGAAGATAGATGGAGCCAAATACAGGACCATTCTTGAAGAAAACCTGTTGGAGTCTGTAAAAGACCTGAGACTGGGACGGAGATTTGTCTTCCAGCAAGACAATGATCCCAAACATAAAGCAAAACCTACAATGGAATGGTTCACAGATAAACGTATCCAGGTGTTAGAATGGCCAAGTCAAAGTCCAGACCTGAATCTAATTGAGAATCTGTGGAAAGAGCAGAAAACTGCTGTTCACAAACGATCTCCATCCAACCTCACTGAGCTAGAGCTGATTGCAAAGGAAGAATGGGGAAGAATTTCAGTCTCTCGATGTACAAAACAGATCGAGACATACTCCAAGTGACTTGCAGCTGTAATCGCAGCAAAAGGTGGCACAACAAATTATTAAGTTAAAGGGGCCGAATAATTTTGCACGCCCCACTTTTCAGTTTTTGTATTTCCACAAAAATTTAAAAAAACAATACATTTCGTTCAACTTCACAATTGTGCCCCACTTGTTGTTGATTCTTCACCAAAAATTAACATTTGGTATCTTTATGTTTGAAGCATGATATGTGGAAAAAGGTTGAAAAGTTCCAGGGGGCCGAATACCCTCGCAAGGCACTGTAGTACTGTGGCCTGTGGGGCATTGGCTGCGTATTTCCACTTGCATTCCAATGACTGGGGTATGGACAACTGAAGGCTGCGCTGGGACAAGTACGTGGACGTGCTTGATGATGGTGGTAGCTGAGTGTGTGCAATGACAGTGCAGGGCAGGAGGCATGTTCGCAGGCACCATGGACAGGGGATTGGCTTACATACACAACAGCGGAAGAAGCAGTGGTGTCATCCGCAGACAGTGTTCCCGGAGCCTGGGGTTCGGCCCACAAAGTCGGGTGCTTTGCTGCCATGTGCTTGATCATGCTGGTGGTGGTCAGGCTGGTAGTTTTGCTACCCTTGCTGATGCAGGAATGGCAGTTGGTGCAAATGGCCTGTTTGGAGTTATCGGCAGAGTCTTTAAAAAACAACTAGACTCGGGAAGACCTAACAGTTGTACTTCCAAGTTCCATCGTGTTGTTGTTGTTAGGAACGGTTGCCCACCTTCTGTCTGCAGCCACCACAGTGCTTCTTGGTGCCTGTTGTGGTGCTATGCCTCCCTCCCCTGTGTGCTGCTGTCCTCGCTTTGTATGTTCTCCTGCCAGGTTGGGTCAGTTACTATATCATCCACCACATCTTCTTCCACTTACGCACCCTGGGCCTCCTCCTGACTTTCTGGCAATTGTGTCTCATCTTCCACCTGTTGTGACACGTTCCCATCTTTGTATGAACGTCGCTGCTCAAATATTTGGGCATCGCTACATGCAATCTCATCTTGCCCCGCTTCAAGTGGACCAGGAGAGAGTCCCTAATCTATAAATGGAAAAGTGAACAGTTCTTCGGAGTGTCCAAGTGTGGGATCAGTTGTCTTGGGCACTCGGCATGGCAGGAGGAAGTAGGATCAGGGTGAGAAATATGCGGTCCAGACTCACGGCTACTCAGACTTGACCGTGTGGAAGACAGGGCACTAGTGGTGGTGGCAATGTGACTGGAAGCATTATCCGCTATCCAACCAACAACCATTTGTCACTGCTCTGGTTTCAATAGTGCTGTTCTGCGGTCCCCTAGGAATTCAGACAGGAAGGTCGATGTGAATACTTCTCCGTCCAATTATGACAAGAGCATTCTTAAAGTGATACCTTTATTGGCTAACCAGAAAATTATATGTTCGCTAGCGTTCAGAGCTCAAAGGCTCCTTCTTCAGGCAAGATTACATTTGGAATAATCTTGCCTGAAGAAGGAGCCTTTGAGCTCTGAAAGCTAGCGAACATATAATTTTCTGGTTAGCCAATAAAGGTATCACTTTAAATGCTCTTGTCATAATTGGACGGAGAAGTATTCACATCGATTTTTCTGGCTAACACGGTACCACAATATAATTTTTTATTGTAGACAGGAAGGTCATGAGAGAAGATGTGAGTGTTTGTTGTGGCACAATTTCAGTTTGCCCACGGCCTTGGCCTCTGCATGCACCATCACCATCACGTCCCCTTCCCTTGCTATGCGCCTTGCCCATTTTAAATGGACTACAATATTTTCCATGTTCGCTACAAATGGCAGAATTAGGAGCGAACTTAGGTGTGATCCGTGTGCGGGAAAACCACACTTTAAAATATCTGGTCTGTAGGTAAAAATTTTTTATTTGTAGCAAACTGGTGTCAATAACTAGGGTAAGACACAGCAAAAACAGTTGAATGGAGGCCTGAAATGCAACAATTTGTAGCCCACAGATTGATGAGGCATCTGAAGGAAATACGAGGGGCGCCTGAAAATTTCGAGGCCCAACCCAGAAGTAGTGACCGTGGGTCAAAATTTTTACAGTCAGTTCTCGGCATAGTCTCCCTTGAGGGTCACACAGGTATGCCATCGCTCTTGGAGTTTCATTAGTCCACTGTGGTAGAACGTTCCGTCTTGCTCCTCCAAAAACTCCTTTATGGCGTCCATGACGGCTTCATCAGAAGGAAAATTACTTCCACAAAGGTGCTTTTTCATCTGTGGAAATAGGTGATAGTCTGAGGGAGCCAAATCAGGGGAATAGGGTGTGTGCTAAAGGAGTTGGAAACCACAGAAGTGAATTGCAGCCATTGCAACAGCTGATGTGTGAACTGGCGCATTGTCCTGGTGAAACAACACCCCTTTCCGCAGCATCCCTCTACGTTTTTCCTTAATTGATGACCTCAGAAGATGAATCTGAGCTGCATAATATTCCCCATTGATGGTTTGACCTTTCTGGAGGAAATCCAGAAGAATGACACCCTTGGAATCCCACAAAACTGATGCCATCTCCTTGCCAGTGGATGGAACCACCTTTGCCTTTTTGGGGCGTGGGGAGGTGGGGTGTTTCCACTGTTTTGAGTCTTCTTTTGACTCCGGACAAAAGTGGTGTACCCAAGTTTCATCCATTGTAACAAATCTCTGCATAAAAAGTTGAATATCAGCTTCAAACAGTTGCACATTTTCCATAGAGCGAAGTTCTCTCAGACGTTTGTTCTCTAATGTCAAAAGTCTGGGCACCCATCGTGTCGAAACTTTATGCATGTTCAGCAGCTGTGTTAGGATATGGCCAACCCTCTCCACTGATATGCCCACACATTGTGCAATGTGCCGCTGTTTGACCCGTCGATCTGCCATTACAATGTCTTGCACTTTTTTGAAAATTTTCTTCTGTGCATGCGGTTCACGGACGACCACTGCGAGCAGCATCTTCAATTGATGTCTGTCCCCGCTTGAAATCTGCAACCCACTTTTTCACCATTGTATAAGAAGGAGCATTGTCCCCTAATGTCTCCAGCATGTCCTTGTGAATTTCTAATGGTGTCAATCCTTTTTTCTGAAGGTATTGAATGACTGCTCGCTTTGCCAATTTATCCATACCCATATTTCAGCCTTGCCACCAAACTTTAAAATGCTGTCACAGAAACAAAAAAAATTTAAATTAATCAAGATTGCTCATCATGAGACCATTCAACAAAGTAAATACCATATTGCATTACAAACAAGACCATGCAAAAAAGATTTCATGGGTGGGCCTCGAACTTTTCAGGCCCCCTCATACCACACTGCTCAATATGTGGTCTGTGTTTTTTTGTTTCTTTACCACAAAATAGTGTATAGAACTAGAGTAACAGACAGCAAAAACAGTTGAATGGAGGCCTGAATTGCCACAATTTGTAGACCACAGATAGATGAGGCGTCTTGCGGAGATACCACACTGTTTAATATGTTACATGTATTTTTTTGTTTTTTCCTGCACAATAGTGTGTCGAACTAGGGTAAGACACAGCCCAATAGTTGAATGGAGGCCTGAAATGCCACAATTTGTAGCCCACAGATAGATGAGACGTCTGACGGAGATAGCACACTTTCAAATATCTGGCCTGTATTTTTTGTTTTTTTGCCCAGCTAAATTGTGTCAACAAGTAGGCTAAGACACAACAAAAACAATTCTATGGAGGCCTGAAATGGCACAATTTTGAGCGCAATGATATGTGATCCGTGTGGCAGACAAAACCCAGTGTAAAATATCTCCCTGTAGCTAAATATGTTTTTGGCAGCTAAATATTTTTTGGGAAGCAAAATGGTGTCAAGAAATTATATAAGACACTCCAAAAAAATTTTACAGTACCACTAAAATGTCAGAAATTTCTAAGCACTCAGATGTGTTTGGGTGGGACGGGCAAACCAGTTTAAAATAGCTGGATTTTCACGCTGTACTATTAAAAGGATCTGGCTGTATTCTGCAGTGTCAATAAGCAAATGGAGAAAAAAGCGGGGCTCTGGATTGCTTTGGAATATAATAATCAGGATTAGGATGCAAAAAAAAAGTTTCCTGGCCACTGAGACCTAGGGCTATGTACTGTAGATACCGTCAATGTATGTAACAGGCTGCAGCAACAGACAGTAATGGAATTGACCCTCTTGATGTACACAATGAAGTATGCCACATATAATGCCTGCCTGCTACTGATATCTATATACCCACATACAGTGAAAATCAGTCACAAAAAACAAATATCCTAAAATAAAATAAATAAAAAAATGGTTTGCCAAAAATGCATGAAGGTAGTAATAATTATAAGGGTATTTAGTAAACATAATTTGATCAAAAGAATGTACAAGCCATCCCGCCACGTCAAGGCAACCCTTGTGGGACAGTCCTACTCTAATATTAAAAACCTTTCCACCTGTCAAGTGACACAAATGTGAACAAGGCAGAGGGACTGAACCCACCAGTTAAAGCATAGGCCAGACAGGATGGATTTCTCAGCTCAGAAACAGGGCGGTCACACCCCACAAGATGCACTTTGAACAAAATAAGAAACTAGATCTGAGCTGAAAAAGTAAGTTAATCTGTATGCAAAATGTAAATGCATATTAATAATAAACGTATAATTATTACTACCTTCATGCATTTTTTGCAAAAAAATTTTTTATTTATTTTATTTTAGGATATTTGTTTTTTGTGTCTGGTTTTCTCTGTGTAATGGTCATGTGTTAATATGCATTTACATTTTGCATACACGTCAACTTACTTTTTCAGCTCAGATCTAGTTTCTTATACCCACATACAGTGCCTGCATGCCTTGCACTGTTATGTATATACGCACATACACACCCTGCCTACCTAGCACTGCAATCTATATACCCCGTAATTAGTCCTTAGAAGGACTGTTGATTTTGCTGGGTTTGTGTATTCTTTGATGGTATACCCACACTACCTTATAAGCCCCCAAATCTGACTCTATATCGGCAGCAGCTCTCCCTGCACTCGCTAATTCCGGAGCAGACTGTGACGAGGATGGCGGTGCCAGATCTCTTATACACCTGATGACACTGTGTGGCCAGCCAATCACTGTAATACCACAACAAAGATGGCTGCGACATACAATCCCTGCATGTCGATTGGCACTCTAAAGAGCGTTAAACATGCAGGCCGTGGACCAGAAGTCCTGCCGAGCAATCCCGGAAATGCTCAGCACTCGCCTAGTACAGCGAGTGCAGCGATACTCGGGCGAGTACCAAGCATTACCGAGTATGCTTGCTCATCACTAATTAAAAGTTATATTTTAGTGACCATCCATAGGCAATGATGGGACAATTCAAATGAGAAATAAAAACATCTCTTCGACTCCGCTCTTTGTAATCAAACATCCTCTCATCAGCATTTTGTCTGCATATCCTAATAAGACAGTCGGGAGGGTGAATCACTGCATACCCGAATTTGATCCAATATTCAGATCACACGCAGTCATGCAGGAGTGACAAGCCTCCAAAAGAAGAAACAATACCCCTTAGGCCCCAGTCCAGAGCCTAGCAAAATCAGATCTCATTCTCTGCACTGATGAGGGGCAACATGCACACCATGTCTACAAATTGAGATTCTGGTTTAGCTTTTATCCTAAGTCATATTGCAAGGCTCTTTAAAGAGTTGATATTGACTTTTAGGATCATTGCATCCAATAGGTGGCGCTAGAGTTCTAGTCCTTTCTGAAAAAACTATTTGCATATTTAATTTCCCAGAGTAGAATGCAAGGCTTATAAGTTTCCTCACTCTAACATGCAAGGCCTGGCTTGTCCCTCTCTACGAGGAGAAACATTACCCCGTAGGCCTCTCACCTAGCCAAATCAAATCTAATACTTTGCACTGATGAGGGGCAACATCCCGACCGTGTCTGCAATTGAGATTCTGATATGGCTTTTATTTTACGTTATATTGCAAGGCTCATTAGTGACTTGTAGAATAACTGTTTCCAATAGGTGGTGCTAGATTTCTCTTCCTCTCTGAAAAGACAATTTGCACTTTAATTTCCCAGAGGAAAATGCATGGCTTATAAGTCTCCTCACTCTGTCATTCTTGTTATCTGCAGAGTGCAGGAGCTCCCTCTTTAATCCCATAAGCACCCTGAGATCTTGATTTGTGGTCCTGATGTTTGCCATGGCAAATCATAGCCAAATATTGGCCTCAGAGTCTGCCGGCTATAGAGGTCTGTACAGAAGTTTGCAACATTCAGGTGGTAAAAATTATGTTTTTTTCTTTCCTAACATGTTACTTTGCATTAATTTCTGAAAAGAACCTGAAGGGTTAATAAACTACCCAACAGCAGCTTTGAATATGTTGAGGGGCGCTGTTTTAAAATGGTGTCACAATTAGGGGTTTTCCCATATATAAGACCCTCAAAGTTACTTCAAAACTGAATAAGTCGCAAAAAAATAAGTTTTGTAACTTTCCTTGAACAAAAAATGAAAAATTACTGCTACAGTTTCAAAGCTCCTAACATCTTAACAAAATAAAAGAACATATTAAAGATGGTGCTGATGTAAACAGACAAGGGGAAATGTTATTTAGTAACTATTTTGTGTGTGTGTGGTGTCTGCATTAAATTGATAATCATTCAAAGTTTTTATTTTTAGAAATAAACGCAAAACATATCGTCCTAAATGTACCATTATCATAAAATGTAATGTTTCACGAAAAAAAAAAACAACTCAAAATCACTGAGATATGTTGAAACATTCCAGAGTTATTGCACATAAAGTGACACGTTAGATTTGGATAATTTGGCCTGGGTTTTAAAAAAAATCCTCCTTGTGCACTTGTTGCTAGTGTAGATGAATAGGCTAGAATAACGAGCAGATGTAAGTCATCATTTTTTTAGATTGTATTCTCGGCTGTGACACTTTTTTTGTGTTTATAGATTTTCAGATCCTGGATGTAAACAGGATACACTTTTCCATAAAACTTACTTGTTGCAGCAAGACTCTAGAGAAGGCTCAGGATTCCAATCAGACAGCCCATCCTTCAGCTCTTAGCGATGATGATGATACTTTGCTTCCCACATCATGGCCCACTAAACTCTATTGTGCTTTGTGTTGGACTTTGCAGATGGCCTGCTATGATCTCATGTGATCATATGCCAGGGCCTAAATAAGGTCTACCAAGACACCCATCTGGGTCTTGGTATCAGAACTGTAGTGTTCTTTTGTCTTGTTTGCCTGTGGCTTGCAGTACCTCAGCTACCTTTCTGCGGTTTTCAAAACCTCTGCTATTTGTCTGCAGTCTCCAGAACCCCTGTTGTATATCTGCATTCTACAGGACCTCTGCTACCTACTTGGTTTCAACTTCTTCTACTACCAGCCTCTTGTCTGCCTGCGGCTTCCAGGACCTTTGCTGATGGTCTCCTTTTTGCCTGCAGCTTCCAGCACAGTTACTTCTCATTTACTATGTATCTTGGATGCCTGTTGAACCACCCGGATCTGAGCCTCGAGTATCCGCCTCACCAGGTGAGCCTAACAGTAGGAACCTAAGAGAATATAGTAAATACTGACGGGGATTCCTCCTCTGAGAAAAAAATGCAGATAAATGATGAAAGATTTGTAAGGCTCATTTTATGATCTTATCAGGAACATATTGTCCTCAAAAAATAAAGAAAATAAAAGAAATCAAAATCATTGCTTGTCCGAATCACTGTTTCTAGCCCACGTTCTTAAAAACAACATACCCAATGTACAAAAATAATTGTTTTAAAAAAGGGAAAATTACTTAAAATGTGTTTAACTAGTCCTCATTTTTTTAAAAAAAATCTGAAAAACAGACATTCTTTTATTTATTTAGTTTTTCCCCTTATATCGGGGCATAAAAGAACATAGAAAAGTGCATTACCTAAAGCGTAGTCCGCCCATGTAAAAAAGGAGGCAAACATTATGTGAATATCTTAACAGGAAAAAAATGTTGAGCTCTTAAAAAACACATGAAATACTGTAAACCCAAAAACATGCCTCTTAGAAGAAAAAAAAATAACAACCTAGTCTTGAACTTGTTAGCTATGTGCTCAATAGTAAAAAAAAAAAAACACACAAAACCCAAACTCTTCGGTGTTGTATTGATTTATTTGTCTTTACATTTTGTTAACGTTTGTTAAGGAAATCATGGATTATAACTTATTAGATCAGTTCAAGCTAAATTTGTAAAAGGAGGAGGTTTAGCTTAGAAAAGTTTGGAAATACCCATTTCAAAGAGGAAAGAAAAATAGACAAGAGACAAAGAGTAAAACAACAGAGGTCAAATAAGTTACATACTTTGATTCTTGCATATTTTCTAGCCAAGGTATATTAAAGAATATTATATAATATATTGCTCTCTAAATTGTTT
>JARQOD010004481.1:0-54593 GCA_033576555.1 Oophaga sylvatica
TATATCAGATCTCTGGTGTGGACACGTAGCAACCCAGCAGTAAAATATCACAAAAACTGAGCAAATGAACAAATGTAAAAAACGAACGGAGACCAGCCGAAGCCCCCCAAAGGGGACCTGGCTGAAGATGAGTCGCACGTAGCCAGGGCTTGTGGGGTACTCGGCACCGAGCCCGATTACTTCACTGGGGATGTCACGGGTAGCGCAGCTTGGTCCGTTGCTCTGGGCGCTCACTAAAAGGGGGAATATTTACAGGGGATTGTAGAAATGTTCGTGACGCCACCTGTGGTTCCTGGTCAGGGTGACCAGCGCTGCAGGGTAGATCCTCTGAGGGTTTTGGGGCAGCAAGGTGTTAAGTCTCCCACAGGCGAGACTGATCCCTCAGGGTAAATGGCGGTGTAAGGGTGCAGGAGCAATAATCCAGACACACACAAGACAGTCTCTTTCTGTACCTTTACTGGTGGTGAAGTTTCAGGCACGTCCCGGGAAGCTGTCAGGGTGGAGGATGCATGTCCAGTAAACCACTGAGTAGGTGTAGGGCCTCCTTACTTCTTTATGTGTGTGAGTTTCTGACTTGCATAAAACTAAGTCTAACTCCGTCTTCTTTGCTACACCCGGCTGACCTTGTGATGGAGCCTTCTTTTGGACAGAACTAAGTCTCTATGTGCAGGGCCCTGCTAGACTCTTGTTCTTCCTGACCCCGGTTACGTATCAGCACTGTCGGGCCCCTGCGATTTGGAATCCAGCAGGGTCTCCGGTTTCTCCTACTAGTCTTGAAGAAGCTAGCAAGCTCGGACCCAGTGTCCGGTGGTGCAGAGTGGAGGTAAGCTATCAATGCTGTCGACCTCTGTCACTCTCTCTTTCCCTTTTTCCACTTGCCTGTCGTCCTACTCACACCTTTAACATAAGCACAACCAGCAGTAGATGTCAGCTTTCTTTGTCTTCACCGCTCTTCAGGCGTCGGCACACTTACTTAATGAAACGCTCACTGAAGGTATCTCAGTGAACTCAACTTTGACCAGACTAAGTGGCAATCCGTCCCACTATTACTGGACTCCACGATGTAAGCTGAGTGTATGCTGAAGTCTTCAGGCTTTCAAATAAGTCTCTCTTTAGCTAGTCTTTCCCTCTCAGCTCGTCTGAGGTAACTAGCTTGTCCGTCTCTCACCATCTGTCTGACAAGATCTCTCTCATCTGATCTCTGAGATAGACTGAGATAGACTAATCTAATCTAAGCTCTCCACACCCTTATATACCTGCGTACTCTCCAAGGGCTCCCTCTGGTGGCACCAGGGAAATGTGAAGTGTGAATGAATATCAGGTGATTTGTGAGTTTACCTTTCACGCATCCTCCAGGGTAACATGTGGCTCCAGAGCGCAGCTGGGCTACACAAAGACATAAAGCAATGCAGCAAAAAAGCAAGGAATTCAAACCACAGTAAAAAAAAACTGAAAGAGACTTATCTGAATGCAAGCAGAAGACAGCAGAAAAGCAAGCTGAATTCCAACCTAGACCAGGAAGAACAATTAATCACCGGCGAGGATCATGGGAGGTCAGCTAACTTATATTAGGCCAGTCAGTACCACCTGACAACCACTCGTCAACTGCAGGTGGAGGACTCTTGGTGTTCAACATAGGTTCAATACCTTCAGCAACCACCAGAGGGATCTTCAGCTCCGAAGTCGTCTCCAATACGTTCGCAACAGTACCCCCCTCACTTGTGCCACCAGGACGATCAGGATGAGCTCGGTGATAGGCACGGACCAGTCTTTCAGCATGAATGTCAGAAGCAAACACCCAAGAATTGTCCTCCTGACCATAGCCTTTCCACTTCACTAAGTACTGGAGTCTCCGCCTGGCCAAACGAGAATCCAATATCTTCTCAACCACATACTCCAAATTGCCCTCAACCAAAACAGGATCAGGAGACGCAGCCATAGGAACCACTGGCTCGACAAATCTCTTCAATAAAGATTTGTGAACTACGTTGTGAATCTTGAATGTTCCTGGAAGAAGCAAACGGTAGGAAATGAGATTAATAATCTCCACGATCTTATAAGGTCCAATGAACCTTGGTTTAAATTTTGGAGACGCGACCCTCATATGGATATTTTTTGAGGACAACCAAACCAAGTCACCCACTTTTAATTGAGGACCATCAGTCCTATGCCGGTTGGCAAACCGCTGGGCCTTCTCCTGAGAGAGAGAGACAGCTTATCCACTACTTGATCCCAAATCAGCTGCATTCTCCACAATAGAGTCAACACCAGGACAGACAGAAGCCTCCACCTGCCCTGAAGAAAATCGAGAATGAAACCCGATATTGCAGAAAAATGGAGACATCAAGGTGGCAGAACTAGCCCTATTATTCAAAGCAAACTCAGCCAAAGGCAAAAAAGAGACCCAGTCAACTTGATCAGCAGACACAAAACATCTCAAATAAGTCTCCAAGGTCTGGTTTGTTCTCTCAGTTTGTCCATTGGTCTCAGGGTGGAACGCAGAGGAAAAAGACAGCTGAACTCCCAGTTTGGAACAAAATGTCCTCCAAAATCTGGAAACAAACTGGACTCCTCTGTCAGACACAATGTTCTCTGGAACGCCGTGCAACCGAACCACCTGTTGAAAAAACAAGGGCACCAGCTCAGAGGAGGATGGCAACTTAGGTAGTGGTACAAGATGTATCATCTTGGAAAACCTATCACAGATTACCCAAATAATGGTCATTCTCTGAGAGACAGGGAGGTCGGAAATAAAATCCATAGAGATATGGGTCCATGGCCTCTTGGGCACAGGCAATGGCATTAACAAACCACTAGAGCGAGAGCAAGGTTTGGACCGAGAACAAGTTCCACAGGACTGCACAAAGTTCCTGACATCACAAGACAAAGTGGGCCACCAAAAGGACCGACTCACCAAATCTCTGGTACCAAAAATACCAGGATGGTCGACCAACATGGAGCAATGAATCTCGGACATCACATTCTTCCTCCACTGGTCTGGGACAAACAATCTCCCAGCAGGGCAACGTTCAGGTTTATCCTCCTGAAATATCTCCAAAGCGAGTCTCAAATTGGGCGAGATAACCACACCCTCCTTCAGAATAACAGCAGGCTCAGTTACCTCAGGAGAATCCAGAAAGAAACTCCTCAATACCCTCAGCAACCACCAGAGGAAGCTTCAGCTCCGAAGTCGTCTCCAATACGTTCACAACAGCTTCCCCTCACCGTCCATATGATTGTCCCATTGAATTATTACCTATAGCAGAGATACCTTTTGGTAAGATCTACCCCCCGGTGGGGCCCGACTAAAGGCTTTGAAGGACTATATAGACTAAAATTTAGCCAAGGGCTTCATACGCCACTCTTCATCTCCTGCAGGTGCACCCATCTTCTTTGTGAAGAAGAAAGATGGATCTCTGAGACCCTGCATAGACTATCGGGAACTCAATAAGGTTACTATTAGAAACCGTTATCCATTGCCTTTAATCCCTGAGATATTGGAGAGAGTGTGGCATGCCAAAATTTTCTCTAAACTGGATCTCTGTGGGGCCTACAACTTGGTCCGTATAACACCTGGGGATGAATGGAAGACTGCATTCAGGTCACGCTATTGACACTTTCCAACACTTGGTGAATGACATCTTCAGGGATCTAGATACATTCGTGATGATTTATCTGGATATTTTAATTTTTTTCTAACTCCACAGAGGAACATCATGGACATGTGAGAATGGTCTTAGAACGCCTAAGACAGAACCATCTTTGCATCAAACTTGAAAAGTGTGAATTCCATAGGACCGAAATTAAATTTCTGGGGTATGTAATGTCTACGCAAGGAATTAGTATGGATGGAAGCAAGACCCAAGCCATCAAGGATTGGCCAGTTCCTAGGAATGTGAAGGAGGTGCAGCGCTTCATCGGGTTTTCCAATTTCTATAGACGTTTTATTAGGAATTTCTTTGAGGTAGTGTCACCTATCACACAACTTACCCGGAAAGAGTCTAGGTTGTACTGGACCCCACAAGCCCAAGAAGCATTTTCCCGTCTAAAGCATAAATTTACCACCGCACGTATCCTAGTACATCCCAACCCCGAACTTGCCTTCATAATAGAGGTGGATGCTTAAGACTGTGCTGTTGGAGCTATACTTGTCATGGTTTACTGGGTTCTTGGATCAGGCAGTCGCGGGGTTAACTTGGTTGGCCTCTTTCTGGGTCCTGGGAGGCTTTTTATAGCCTCACTGTGAAGCCAGCCTTTGTCGTTTATACTCTGACCTTTGGCTGAGTGTGTCTGACCCTGTGCTTGTGCCAGTGCTTTGTGCCTGTGCTACATTTTATGCTTGCTTGGTTCTGATTTGGCTGTGTCCTTGTTACGAGTTTTGCCTGTCCCTTTTGTACTGCGTTGCTCTGTCTGTGTATGACCCCTTGGCTGTGTTCTGGTTATTCTCTGCCTGCTCCTTTTGTACTTCGTCGCCCTCTATGTGTATGACCTGGCTATCCTGACTATCCATTCTGTCTATGCCCCTTGGTAACTTTATTTTGTAGTTACCCTTCTAGGAGTTTTCCTTTACCTCCTAGATCTCTGGAGCTTAGGCCACGCCCCTAGGCAGTCACGTGCCTGCAGGTCCTTCGGCCTGAAACATTCTCTACCTGATACTGCTGCCTCTGAGAGACGTGTGGCCGGCTCCGCCCCTTGGCAGTCACATGGTGCGGAAGGTCCTGTGTCCTCAGAAGCACACATCTTCTCTGCTGTGGTTCTACTATACAGGTATCGTTGTGCACAGTTTGTTCACTTAGGACACACGCACTGGCTCAGTGAGCAAGTGCAATGCGGTGTGCCTGACATTATAAACGACTGTTACATTTTTTTTCTGAGGGGGAGATTTAGGAGTGTTATCCCCATGGATCCCATGCAGGTGTTAGCAGGTCAGGTGAAACATCTGACGCAAAGGTTCCAGGAGTTGAATGTTGAGCAGCGCATGATGGCTCAGACCCAGCAGCAGCTGGTAGATACCATACTGGGGGCTGTCGCTGCGGGGTCTCTGGGTTCTGGTGGTAAGGATGTGTCATTGGTGTCTCCTGAATCTCCAGTTAAACTGCCCGACTACTTTTCAGGGGATAAAAATGAGTTCAGAGACTTCAGGGAGGGGTGTAAACTTTTTTTCTCCCTGAGGCCTCGCTCTTCTGGGGATGAGATCCAGAGGGTGGGGGTCATTATTTCCCTACTTCGGGGGCCCCACAAGCTTGGGCTTTTTCTCTCTCTCCTTCTGCTCTTGAGAGGATGACTGTTGATACGTTTTTTCATGCCTGGGCCGCATCTATGATGAGCCTGACAGGGTCCGTATGGCTGAGGACATGGTTATGAGTGTTCGTCAGGGTAAAGATTCAGCCGAGTGGTTCTGTTCGGAGTTCTGACGTTGGGCAGCGGAGGTCTCCTGGAATGATGCCGCCCTTCGAGGGCTATTCCGCAGAGGCCTGTCTGAACGTCTCCAGGACGCCCTGGCCCTTCATCCTCCACCTGATACTTTGGAGGACGCCATAACTCAGGCCGTACGAATGGACCGCAGGCTACGCGCCAGGGGTATCATTCAATGTGAAACCTCACTGTTTGCTGTCAGCAAAGAGACTGGAGCCACTACTGAGGTCATGGACATTGGCACCACCTTTCTAAAAGAGAAGGAGAGAAGACATCGCCGGGAGAAACAACTCTGTTTCTATTGTGGAGAGTCCGGACATTGGAGAAAAGATTGCCCCACCTGTCCATCATCTAAGACGGCAGAAAACTACTAGGTCTGGGTAGCGGTCGAGGAGGCTGCCCAGACCTTCAGGTACTATTTTCCTCATGTTCTAAAGTCGTGTTAAAGGTGGAACTGTTGGTAGACAACTATCGTTTTTTTCTCGACAGCATTGGTGGACAGTGGTTCATCTCTCAATCTGATCAGTTCCTGTGTCGTCTCCCAACATAAGATAGGGACAGTCAGGCTGGAGACACCCCTTAAAATTGTTGCTATCGACTCTTCCCCTCTTACCCGAACAGGGATTCTTTATGTTTCCAAAATGCTTTCTTTGCAGGTCGGTTCTTCCCACAAGGAAGACATGGAATGTTTTGTCATGGACAAATTGCCCACAGGGCTAGTGCTGGGTATGCCATGGCTTCAACGCCACAACCCGGTGATTGACTGGGAATCAGGGGAGATTATTAAATGGGGATCCCAATGTGTCAACTGTTGCCATAAACCTGTTTATTGTATGAAACTTGCAAAACCTGTCTCAGTGTCTTCTGTTGGTCTGGAGGGTATTCCGGAGTACCTGAAAGACTTTGAGGACGTGTTCTCTGAAAGTGAGGCTGAGGCTCTGCCCCCGCATTGATCATTTGACTGTGCTATTGATCTTGTCCCGGGAGCCAAATTGCCCAAGGCCCGCCTGTTTAATTTGTCAGGCCCAGAGCGCCTGGCTATGAAGCAATACATCGCTGAAAGTCTTCGCAAAGGGCATATAAGGCCCTCAGTGTCCCCAGTAGCTGCGGGGTTCTTCTTTATTAAAAAGAAGGATGGCGGTCTACATCCCTGCCTCGACTTTCGAGAACTTAATAAAATCACAGTCAGGAATACATACCCCTGCCTCTGATTCCTGATCTCTGTAACCAGCTCTCTGGGGCCAAGTGGTTTTCAAAATTGGACCTCAGAGGGGCTTATAATTTGATAAGAGTACGGGAAGGGGATGAGTGGAAAACTGCTTTTCTTACTACTGAGGGGTTATTTGAGAATCTCGTCATGCCTTTTGGTCTCACCAATGCTCCAGCTGTGTTTCAAAATTTCATTAATGTAGTTTTTTCGGACCTCATTGGCCGTTTTGTTGTGATCTACTTGGATGATATACTAATATATTCCTCTGACAGACATTCACATTTATCACATGTTAAAACTGTGTTTCAAAGACTCAGGGAAAATCATTTATTTGTTAAGCTGGAGAAATGTTCTTTCTTTGTTCAGGAGCTATCATTTTTGGGTCTTATAATCTCTCCACAGGGGTTTCGTATGGATCCCAAGAAGGTGCAAGCCATTATGGAGTGGGTCCAGCCTCGGGACCTTAGAGGACTCCAGCGCTTCTTGGGATTCGCGAATTACTATCGCAGATTTATCAAGGGTTTTTCTCAGATTGTGAAACCCCTCACGGATCTCACACGTAAAGGGGCAGATGTTAGGAACTGGTCCCCGTCGGCCAAACAATCTTTTTTAACTTTGAAAAATTGTTTCACATCCGCTCTTGTTCTGGTTCAACCTGACTCAGCCAAGCCGTTTGTGGTTGAAGTTGATGCTTCGGAGGTTGGGGTGGGGGCAGTGTTGTCACAGGGACTTACTTCTCTGACTAACCTCAAACCTTGTGCCTATTTCTCGAAAAAATTTTCTCAGGCTGAGAGAAATTATGACGTTGGTAATAGAGAACTCTTAGCAATCAAATTGGCGTTCGAGGAATGGAGACATTTTTTGGAGGGGGCGGCTCACCCCATCACAGTCATCACCGACCACAAAAACCTAGAGTATATCAAATCTGCTAAAAGACTGACTCCTAGGCAAGCCCGTTGGTCACTTTTTTTTTTCCAGATTTCAATTTTCTATAACTTTTCGCCCAGGGTCTAAAAACGTGAAAGCTGATGCTTTATCACGTAGTTTTGAGCCACTTTCCGCCCCTGACCCGCCGTCCCCCATTCTTCAACCCAATGTCGTTATAGCTGAAGTGTCGTCGGAATTGGAGCGGGAGATTGTGGGGGCTCAATCTTTAGCTCCAAGGTCCAAACCCGAAAACAAATTGTTTGTTCCTCAGCAGTTACGCACCAGGCTCCTGCGGGAGTTCCATGATTCAAAACTGAGTGCTCACCCAGGCATTTCTGCCACACGAGAGGCAGTGGCTAGAGTTTTTTGGTGGCCTTTGATGGCTTCAGATATTAAGAAGCATGTCGCTGCGTGTGGGGTATGCGCTCGTTCTAAGAGCTCTCATTGCCGGCCGGCCGGGGAATTGGTGCCTTTGCTAATTCCAGGAAGGCCATGGACCCACTTGTCCATGGACTTCATTACCAACCTTCCTTCTTCTCGGGGGAACACGGTTATCTGGGTAGTTGTTGACAGGTTTTCTAAGTTAGCGCATTTTGTACCTATGGCAAGTCTACCTTCTGCAGAGACTCTCGCTAAGCATTTCCTCGCACAGATTGTGCGGTTACATGGGGTACCTATGAATATTGTATCTGACAGAGGGGCACAATTTGTGGCCAAGTTTTGGCGGGCTTTTTGCAAAAGGTTGGGGATATCTTTGTCCTTTTCCTCAGGCTACCACCCAGAGAGTAACGGGCAGACGGAGCGCACCAACCAGTCGCTTGAACAAATTCTTCGATGTTTGGTTTCTACTCTGCAAAGCGACTGGTGTGATGCCCTACCGTTAGCGGAGTTCGTGTCATGTGTGCATCGCCACGAAGATCGTCGCGGTTGCACATTCTGACTTCTCACAGCTGAGTTGCTGTTTCTTTGTGTTTGGCAGTTAGGGAGTTAATTCTGTCTGTGCTCAGTTCTGGGACTGGGTGCAGTTTCTCCCGGCTGCAATTAATTATTTGTTGATTGGTTTCCTTTAATCTCTGGTTGTCTGTGTTGGGAGTTGCCAGTGAAATTCTTCATGCAGACCACAGATAGGATTGTATCTGTATAGACTTAAGTTAAAGAGCTCCTTAGTTGTTTTAAGCTCACCTTGCTTAGAGTTTAATATCCCAGATCATTTATGTTCCTTCTGTGTTTGAGTGTGTATGCAAGTCTGTGTTTTCTCCAGTCTGTCTTATATGTCTAATCTGTGTATTTAGCAGAGATCAGCCCATATCCCTTTGGTGGTAATCAGAATCCTTCTTAGGACTGATTACAGGGTTCAGGGACTGATAGGAGACAGGGTTAGGCTGGAGACTTGGACCTCTGAACCATTATCAGTACCTCCAAGGTGAGGGATTAGTTAGGACCCCAGTTTAGGGTCAGGTTAGACCCCCGGTCCTCCTCTTTCCTGTGACAGTGTATCAAGTCCTCAAGATTAACCCTGAGTTCAACGGATATCGTGTCAGGTAAATCTATTCTATATTTACATGCTGATGTTGCTAATCTATATGTTGTATAGAGTGTTGTTCTTTTAAGAATAGTTTACTGACATCGTACACATATCATAAGACCGCGTGACATTTTCACTGGCCTATAAAATTATTCCCAGTTGCCATGGATCCAGTAGCCCAGCTGGCTCTGCAGTTGCAGGGATTATCCATGGAGCTGACGGACATTAAGTCCAAAGTTTTGTCTCCCTCGGAGCAAACCAGATTTGAACCTAAAGTAGCTCTCCCGGACAGGTTCACTGGTGGGCGAGACAAATTTTTTACCTTCAGGGAAGCATGTAAATTGTATTTTCGGCTTCGGCCTCGATCATCAGGGAGTGAAGAGCAGAGAGTGGGAATTGTTATCTCGCTCCTACAAGGGGACCCTCAATCCTGGGCCTTCTCCCTTCCTCCGGGATCCCCGGCTCTACAGTCAGTAGATCGATTTTTTACTGCCCTGGGTTTGGTATATGATGACCCAGATCGGGTCTCTCTTGCTGAGACAAAATTACGTAAGATACAGCAGGGAGATCGTCCGGCGGAGGAATTTGCTTCTGAGTTCCGTAGATGGGCCACAGATACTCAGTGGAATGACCCAGCTCTTAGAAGCCAGTTTTGTCATGGGCTTTCTGACAAATTAAAGGACGTTTTGGCTCAGTATGATTCTCCTCCATCACTGGAGGCTGCTATGGCCCTAGCTATCCGTACTGATAGACGGCTCCGGGAGAGGTGCGAGGTAACTCCGCCCCCTGTTGTTACTCCACCTACTACTAAAGTCCCTTATGTTGAGGTTCCCCTTGTCTGTTCGGAGGAGCCTATGCAGTTGGGAGGGACATCATTTCGTAGGAGGGGATTGGCGGTACGCCGCAGGACTAGAAGGTGTTTCTTCTGCGGGAAAGAGGGACATTTTGTTGGGGGATGTCCATCCCGTGCCTTGTTGAGCAAAAAGTCGCCGGAAAACTGTTAATCCAGGTTGTGTGGTGGACGACAACCTGGGAGTATGTATTTCGTCCGCTAGTTCTTCTCAGTTCCTTGTACCAGTGGAGGTGGTGGTTGGTACGAGAGTGGAGAGATTTTCTGTTCTTCTTGATAGTGGGTCCGGGGCTAATCTGGTTGACGCTCAGTTTGCTCAGGCTCAAGGTATGCATCTGAGTGTATTGGTCAAACCGATCCCTATATTCTCCATTGACGCCAGGCCTCTCGGCCAAGGTAGCTTTGTTCATGAGGTTCATAACATTGACCTTCGGGTAGGGGCAATACATAGGGAACTATTATCTTGTTATGTGTTGGAGGGTCTACCTACTCCTATTGTGTTGGGACTTCCTTGGTTGGTTAAACATAACCCTGTGATTAATTGGCAGTCCAGAGATATAAGCCAATGGGGTGAGTTTTGCAAAAGTAACTGCATGAACACAGTCATCAGTGCGGTCGTGCCTAGTACTTTGCCTCCTTTTTTGGAGGACTTTGGGGATGTGTTCTCTGAGGAGGGGTGTCAGGAGTTGCCTCCTCATCGCGTGTATGACTGCTCTATTAATTTACTTCCTGATGCTAAGTTACCTAAAGCTAGGTTATATAACCTTTCTGGTCCTGAGAGGCAGGCTATGAAAGATTATATTTCGGAAAGTCTGGCCAAAGGGCATATTAGACCTTCATCTTCCCCAGTGGCCGCGGGGTTCTTCTTTGTGAAGAAAAAAGATGGAGGCCTACGCCCTTGCTTGGATTTCCGCGAACTTAATCGGATTACTGTTCGAGATCCGTATCCACTCCCTCTGATTCCTGATCTCTTCAATCAAATTGTTGGCGCCAAATGGTTCTCTAAATTGGATCTCAGGGGGGCGTATAATCTGATTAGGATAAAAGAGGGGGATGAGTGGAAAACGGCGTTTAACACGCCGGAGGGACATTATGAGAACCTTGTCATGCCTTTTGGTCTGACTACTGCACCAGCAGTATTCCAACATTTTGTTAATGACATTTTTCGTCATCTGGTGGGGCTGTTTGTGGTCGTATATTTGGATGACATTTTAATTTACTCACCAGATCTTGTGTCTCACCAGGAGCATGTGAGACAGGTGTTGCAGATCTTGCGAGACAATAAACTATACGCCAAACTGGAAAAGTGTGTATTCGCCGTACAGGAACTTCAGTTTTTGGGTTTCTTGGTGTCAGCCTCCGGTTTCCGTATGGACCCTGAAAAGGTGAGAGCAGTGCTTGAATGGGATCAGCCAGAGGATCTTAAGGCTCTGCAGCGTTTTCTGGGGTTTGCTAACTACTACCGTAAATTTATTTGTAATTTCTCATCTGTTGTCAAACCTCTCACTGACATGACAGAAAAGGGACGGATTTTTCTAAATGGTCGGACAAAGCTTGCCAAGCTTTTTCCTCTTTGAAAAAATGTTTTGCTTCGGCACCCGTTCTCATCCAACCAGATGCATCACAGCCGTTCGTTGTGGAGGTGGACGCGTCTGACGTAGGGGTGGGTGCAATATTGTCCCAGGGTCCGTCCCCTGGTAAATGGCATCCGTGCGCTTTCTTTTCTAAAAAATTGTCGTCCGCCGAAAGGAATTATGATATCGGCAATAGGGAACTTTTGGCCATTAAGTTGGCTTTTGAAGAATGGCGTCACTTTTTGGAGGGGGCAGTCCACCCGGTCACCGTCATTACTGATCACAAGAACCTGCTGTATTTGGAATCTGCTAAGCGTCTGAATTCCAGACAAGCTCGATGGTCGTTGTTTTTTACCAGGTTTAATTTTGTTGTCACTTATCGCCCTGGATCTAAGAATGTTAAGGCGGATGCCTTGTCTCGCAGTTTCCCAGGGGCCGGGGGAAAATGGATGACACGATTCCTATCCTTCAGGAGGGGGTGGTAGTGTCGGCTGTATGTTCTGAGCTTGAGGAGGAGGTGTTAGAGGCTCAGGGGGACGCCCCTGCAGGACCTCCAGGGAGACTGTTTGTCCCAAATCAGTTGAGACAAAAGGTTATTGAGGCACATCATAATTCTGCTTTAGCAGGACATCCAGGGAGTAAGGCTACTTTAGATCTCCTTTCTCGCCGGTTTTGGTGGCCTAACGTTAATAAAGATGTTTTAACTTTTGTCGCGTCCTGTGGGGTTTGTGCTCGCTCTAAGACCCCTCATACCCGTCCGTCTGGGACCCTCTTACCCTTGAAACTTCCGGAGCGTCCATGGACTCATTTGTCTATGGACTTCATCACGGACCTTCCTCAGTCGTCAGGGAAGACTGTCATACTGGTGGTTGTTGACAGGTTCAGTAAGATGGCACATTTCATTGCTCTTCCTGCCCTCCCTAATGCTAAAACTCTGGCGCAGGTGTTCATTGGGGAGATTGTGAGACTTCATGGGTTGCCTTCTGATGTGGTGTCAGATAGGGGGTCTCAGTTTGTGTCCAAGTTTTGGAGGGCATTTTGTTTACGTCGGGGGATGCAATTGTCATTTTCCTCGGCTTTTCATCCGCAGACCAATGGTCAGACAGAGCGTCTGAATCAAAGCCTAGAGACTTATCTTCGGTGTTTTGTCTCAGAGAACCAGGAGGACTGGTCTTCTTTCTTGCCTCTGGCAGAGTTCGCTCTTAACAACAGGTGGAGCGAGTCCACTGGTAAGTCCCCATTTTTTGGGGCATATGGTTTTCATCCCCAGTTTTGTACATTCAATGGGGGGGGCCCTTCTGGGGTTCCTGAGGAGGAGCGTTTCTCGTCGTCACTTGCTTCAGTGTGGAGAGGTGTATTGAATAATCTGAGTGCTATGGGGAACCGTTATAAACGTATGGCTGATAGGAGGAGAGTTTCTGGTCCAGATCTTAATGTGAACGATCTGGTATGGTTGTCTACCAGGAAATATAAAACTTAAAGTTCCCTCCTGGAAGCTGGGTCCCAGATTCATCGGGCCGTACAGGATTAGTTCCATAATTAATCCTGTGGCATTTTGTCTGGACCTCCCTCCTACGTTTAAAATCCACAATGTGTTCCACAAGTCATTACTTAAGAGGTACGTGGCACCAGTCATACCATCACCTCTACCTCCTCCTCCAGTGGTGGTCAATGGTAACTTGGAGTTTCAAGTGTCAAAGATCATTGACTCACGTCTGAATCGCCGGTCCCTTCAGTACTTGGTGCATTGGAAGGGGTATGGTCCAGAGGAGAGGACGTGGGTTCCTGCGTCTGACATTAAGCAGATCGTTTGGTGCGGACCTTCCACAGAACTCACCCGGGCAAACCTGGCCCTGAGGGTCCGGAGGCCCCTCGTAGAAGGGGGGGTACTGTCATGTGTGCATCGCCACGAAGATCGTCGCGGTTGCACATTCTGACTTCTCACAGCTGAGTTGCTGTTTCTTTGTGTTTGGCAGTTAGGGAGTTAATTCTGTCTGTGCTCAGTTCTGGGACTGGGTGCAGTTTCTCCCGGCTGCAATTAATTATTTGTTGATTGGTTTCCTTTAAATCTCTGGTTGTCTGTGTTGGGAGTTGCCAGTGAAATTCTTCATGCAGACCACAGATAGGATTGTATCTGTATAGACTTAAGTTAAAGAGCTCCTTAGTTGTTTTAAGCTCACCTTGCTTAGAGTTTAATATCCCAGATCATTTATGTTCCTTCTGTGTTTGAGTGTGTATGCAAGTCTGTGTTTTCTCCAGTCTGTCTTATATGTCTAATCTGTGTATTTAGCAGAGATCAGCCCATATCCCTTTGGTGGTAATCAGAATCCTTCTTAGGACTGATTACAGGGTTCAGGGACTGATAGGAGACAGGGTTAGGCTGGAGACTTGGACCTCTGAACCATTATCAGTACCTCCAAGGTGAGGGATTAGTTAGGACCCCAGTTTAGGGTCAGGTTAGACCCCCGGTCCTCCTCTTTCCTGTGACAGTGTATCAAGTCCTCAAGATTAACCCTGAGTTCAACGGATATCGTGTCAGGTAAATCTATTCTATATTTACATGCTGATGTTGCTAATCTATATGTTGTATAGAGTGTTGTTCTTTTAAGAATAGTTTACTGACATCGTACACATATCATAAGACCGCGTGACAGTTCGCCTTCAACAACCGTACCAATCAATCTACCGGTAGGTCACTGTTTCTTATTAATTATGGTTTGAACCCTCATTTTGGTGAATTCTCACGTTTAGATTCGGGCTGTCCAGGAGCTGAGGACTGTGTTAACCGAATCAGGGATCTGTGGTCAAAAGTTCAGTTGAATATGTTCAGGGCTCAGGAGACTTATAAGCGTTTTGCAGATAAAAAAAGGAACCCTGGTCAGGTGTTGCAGTTGGGGACAAGGTGTGGCTCTCCACGCGAAACATAAGTCTTCGTCTACCCTCCGCCAAACTGGGGCCCAAGTTCATAGGTCCCTATGAGATCATTGAGGTAATTAACCCTGTGGTGTATCGTCTTCGCCTCCCCCCGCTTTGAAACTCCATAACGTATTCCACAGATCCTTGCTAAAACCCTTGGGATCGGTAGTAGAAGAACCAGCTGCTGTTCCCTCCCCAGTCTTGGTTGATGGGCACATGGAATTTGAGGTACAACATATTGTAGACTCCCGGCGGTCTCGGGGGTCCTTACAGTACCTGGTGCATTGGAGGGGGTACGGTCCAGAGGACCGGTCTTGGGTGCCGGCCAGATCGGTACACTCTGACCGTCTGGTTCGGGCATTCCATGCTCGGAATCCTGGGAAACCTGGGGGTCCAGAGGCCCCCCATTAAGAAGGGGGTACTGTCATGGTTTACTGGGTTCTTGGATCAGGTAGTCGCGGGGTTAACTTGGTTGGCCTCTTTCTGGGTCCTGGGAGGCTTTTTATAGCCTCACTGTGAAGCCAGCCTTTGTCGTTTATACTCTGACCTTTGGCTGAGTGTGTCTGACCCTGTGCTTGTGCCAGTGCTTTGTGCCTGTGCTACATTTTATGCTTGCTTGGTTCTGATTTGGCTGTGTCCCTGTTACGAGTTTTGCCTGTCCCTTTTGTACTGCGTTGCTCTGTCTGTGTATGACCCCTTGGCTGTGTTCTGGTTATTCTCTGCCTGCTCCTTTTGTACTTCGTCGCCCTCTATGTGTATGACCTGGCTATCCTGACTATCCATTCTGTCTATGCCCCTTGGTAACTTTATTTTGTAGTTACCCTTCTAGGAGTTTTCCTTTACCTCCTAGATCTCTGGAGCTTAGGCCACGCCCCTAGGCAGTCACGTGCCTGCAGGTCCTTCGGCCTGAAACATTCTCTACCTGATACTGCTGCCTCTGAGAGAAGTGTGCTGGCTCCGCCCCTTGGCAGTCACATGGTGCGGAAGGTCCTGTGTCCTCAGAAGCACACATCTTCTCTGCTGCGGTTCTACTATACAGGTATCGTTGTGCACAGTTTGTTCACTTAGGACACACGCACTGGCTCAGTGAGCAAGTGCAGTGCGGTGTGCCTGACAATACTATCTCAGACAAAAGGTGAGAAGAATGTCTTGCATCCTTGTGCTTTTTTTCTCCCAGCGGTTGTCTTCGGCTGAGAGGAACTACGATGTGGGCAATAGAGAATTGTTGGCCATTATTGCCGCCTTCAAGGAATTGGAGACACCTTCTTCAGGGAGCTGCACAGCAAATAGTTGTCCTGACAGACCATCGCAGCCTTGAATTTTATCAGGTCAGCTAAGTGCCTGACTCCTCGCCAGGCTCGTTGGAATCTTTTCCTAAACCAATTTAGTTTTGTAATTTCTTATAGGCCAGGATCGCGCAATGGAAAGGCTGGGGATCCATTTCTATGGACTTCATTGTGGAGTTACCAACCTCTCAAGGGAAGAACACCATTCCAGTGGTGGTGGATCGGTTATCAAAGGCAGCTCATTTTATCCCGTGTCAGCTTACCCACTGCAAAACAGACATCAGATTTGATGATTCAGAATGTGTTTCGCTTGCATGGAGTACCGGACGAGGTCATTTCTGATCAAGGGGTGCAATTTACTTCAAGGTTTTGGCAGAATTTCTGTGCCGCATTGAACATTAAAGTAAACCTTTCTTCTGCTTTTCATCCCCAGACTAATGGACAGACACAACGAACCAATCAGACCCTGGAGAAGTATCTCCGCTGCTTTATCTGCCACCTACAGGATGATTGGCTGGATCTACTCACACTGGCTGAGTTCTCTTATAACAACTCTCAGAGCGCCTCCACTAAGCAGTCTCCAATTTACGCCAATCTAGGTTATTATCCTAACATTCTTCCTCGATTTCCCATAGATACGCCCTTGACGGCAGTGGCTGAAAGAATCACGTCTTTACAAAAGAATATTGATCTTCTAAAGGAAAATCTGGAATTGGCTCAGGAAAGGTACAAGAAAGCAGCAGATAAATTTCGTAAACCTGCACCAGCTTTCAAGGTAGGAGACTTGGTCTGGCTGTCAACCAGAAATCTTAAGTTAAAAATTCCATCATCTAAATTGGGACATAAGTACATTGGACCCTATAAAATCAGTAAAATTATAAGTGCTGTTGCTTGTCGTCTTCAACTGCCCAGAACTATGAGAATCCACCATCTTTCATGTTTCCCTACTAAAGGCTGCAACACCCAATACGTTTTCTGAACATTCTTCTCCTCACCCTGACGCAGTGCTGGTCGATGTTCAGGAAGAATTTGTGGTGGAAAGGATTCTAGATTCCAGGTTGTACAGAAATCAGTTACAATACTTGATTAAATGGCAGGGCTACCCAGTGGAGGACAACTCATGGGAACCAGGGTCGGACTGGCCCACCGGAGAACCGGAGGATTCTCCGGTGGGCCCTGGCATCTGGGGGGCCCTGGCACCTGCTGGCATACAGGGGCCAGTTGCCTAGGGCCCCCGCTGCTCCAGGGGCCCCCAGCCGGTGGCGTGTCGCTAATAGCGGCACACCACGCAGCTGCCATGGGGGCCCCGTGCCAGCGGAGCAGCAGCGGGTGACAGGAGGCAGGAGCCCCTGTCCCCGCTGCTAAAGAGAAATGAATATTCACTGCTTCCCACTAAAGAAAAATGAATATTCACTGCTTCCCACGCCCACACGGGCATGGGAAGCAGTGAATATCATTACTTACCTGTCACCCGCTCCAACCGCTGAGCGCCGCTGTCATCGCGTCCTCTCTTGCTGCGATGTTCAGGCAGAGGGTGGGATGATGTCATTAGTGAGCGCCGCGCCCCCTGTCTGAGCATTCACTGCCGGAGGACCGAAGACAGCGGCGCTCACCAGTGGACCCGGTGACAGGTAAATATCGCAGGTGCCGGGGCCCTGAGCCAGTGGTGACACCGGCACCTGTCACCCATAGCGCGCTGTGTCCCCGCCTGCTGAGGACACCAGCACCTGGCCCCCAGCGACAAGAGGTGAGTATGTCTTTTTTTTTTTTTTTTGCAGCATCTATGGGGGCACAGTCTGTGGAGCATCTATGGGGGCATAATCTATGGGGGAATAATCTGTGGAGCATTTAAGGGGGCATAATCTATGGGGGCATAATCTGTGGAGCATTTATGGGGGCATAATCTATGGGGGCATAATCTGTGGAGCATTTATGGGGGCATAATCTATGGGGGCATAATCTGTGGAGCATTTATGGGGGCATAATCTAAGGAGCACTTATGGGGGCATAATCTATGGAGCATCTATGGGGGCATAATCTATGGAGCATCTATGGGGGCATAATCTAAGGAGCATTTATGGGGGCACAATCTATGGAGCTTCTATGAGGGCATAATCTAAGGAGCATCTATGGGGCATAATCTAAGGAGCATCTATGGGGGCACAATCTATGGGGGCATAATCTATGGGGGCATAATCTATGGAGCATCTATGGGGCATAATCTATGGGGGCATAATCTAAGGAGCATCTATGGGGGCATAATCTATGGGGGCATAATCTAAGGAGCATTTATGGGGGCATAATCTATGGAGCATCTATAGGGGCATAATCTATGGGGGCACAATCTATGGAGCTTCTATGGGGGCATAATCCTAAGGAGCATCTATGGGGGCACAATCTATGGAGCTTCTATGGGGGCATAATCTAAGGAGCATCTATGGGGGAATAATCTATGGAGCATCTATGGGGGCATAATCTATGGAGCATCTATGGGGGCATAATCTATGGAGCATCTATGAGGGCACAATCTATGGAGCATCTATGGGGGCATAATACATGGGCAGCATATGGGGCACAATCTATGGAGCATCTTGTGGGGCATAATACATGGGGCAGCATATGGGGCATAATCTCATTTTCCACCCTAGGCTTATACTCGAGTCGATAAGTTTTCCCAGTTTTTTGTGGCAAAATTAGGGGGGTCGGCTTATACTCGAGTATATATGGTATCTATCTATTATATATATATTGTAACATTTCCAGGGGATATAGCTCTAGGATCGCTGTCTAGGTAGACAGAATGGCACGAAAACAGTTCATTCAGACAGCAGTTCTGGTGCAAAAACTGGCCGCAACCAGCTTTATTAAAGTCCACAGCAAACAGATAAAAATAAAGCATAAACAGAAAAATCTAGGCTTGTCTAGCCACTAATTACACATATATCGATTGCCCTGTCTATCCGGGTCCCGGCTCTACCAGCCTGACCCAAAACAACACATATGATATATGTTACCAGTATGGAGTTTCACAGATACTCCTCCTTGTGTCTGAAGGCACCTTCCATGTCCAGACTTGAGAGAGATCCACTCCTATTCAGCCGCTATTCACACGGATTCGCACTGAGACTACTCCTGTGTCCGGGGTCCTTCCTGCACCCAGACTGAGATAGCTCAAACTCCTGGAGACGCTCCTTGTGCCGGGACACCTTCCTGTGTCCAGACTGAGACAGCTCCCACTCTTGGAGACTGCTTCTTGTGCCGGGACACCTCCCTGTGTCCGGGCTAAGCCAGCTCTCTGACTGTGTTTGCAGACACCTACTTCTGGTCTCCTAATTAACACCTGAGTAGTTTCAGGCCTGAGCTGCAAGTGTGCAATGAATGTAAGGTGTAGTGACCTTTCTCTACCACTAGGTTTACAAAGCCACACATTTCCCTTATACCTAGGTGAAATGTACACCCCATTCAACACATATTCACTCACTGTCTCACATATCCCCTCCCTCTTCTCCAGACCGGAGGGCTGGTCATCCAGACCGGAGGGCTGGTCAACAATCCAACAGAGACAGTGAACTCTGGACCAATCATGGCCCTCATCAGCTTCATCTTCACCACTGTCATCACCAACATCAGCTTTCTCTTCATCTGAAGCATCCGCACTACCCTGTACCCTCCCAGGCCTATACTCTCAGCGGGCCTCGGGTATCCTGCACGGTTTCATCTTGACCTTAGGGCCGGGCTCAGTTTCGATATAGTGCCTGGCCAGAGAAGTACGACCCGGCACATCAGAACACTTCTGCTGACTCTTCCTCAGAAATTCACGTACCTCCTGTGCTACCATGCCTTCCTCATTTGCACCGGCCGCTCTATGGACATCAGATGATTCACTATCACTATCTGACCCTCTTCTCTCAGCCACATCTGGCTCACCGTCAGGGCCATACAATTCATTTTCATTCATATCCTGCCCACTGTCAGGGTTATACAATTCATTTTCATTCACATCCTGATCTGGAACCCTAGTTAACATGTCATCCACAACATTAACTTCACCATCTGGTCCCTCAAGTATGTGACTATGTGACAACCCCAGCACTATACTTCCATATATATAGCTCAGGAACTAGGAGCTGACTCACGACCTCTCCCTGGACTTCAGTGTCCCTATACAATAGGCTATTGTCCATGGCAGCATGAGGGAACCTCTCCTCAGAGCCAGGCTCTTGGGGAACCTCATTCAGAACAATTACATTTTCCTGTGCTGTTTTAAGAGTGGGGTCTCGCACCGGCTCACTCCCAAAATTGTCACAGGACACAGGCAAGTCAGGGACACTCGGTTCCCGAGAACCACCATCCTCGTCTCCCAACATCACCTGCAAAGGAATTTCATCTTTATCATGATCATCATCAGTATCATCACTATTATGATTAGCATCATCATCATTATCAATATCAGCATCATCATCATGGTCATCATCATTATCATGATCATCATTATCATTATCAATATCAGCATCATTATCATGGTCATCATCATTATCACATAATTTTAATGGCCCACTAGCATTGTGTTCCGCCCCTCGGGACTGCGCACCCTCAATAGGAGCTTCATCACACTGTTCATCAGAATCACCCTTCCCCCAGAGAACCTTAGACCGGGGAAAGTCATTACCCAATATAACGGGTGCACCAGGGTCTTCACTACCCCCACTTCACATGAAACCTCCCCGAGTTTGGGGACCAAGTCCACGGCAGTCTCTGGGTAGACTTTGGTGTCTCCATGGATGCACACCACAATCAGGTGTTTATCAGGGATGAAGTCCCTATCAATCAGGCTGTCACATACGGAAGTCACTGGACTCTCTGAGTCCAAGAGGGCCTGTGCTGGGCAGTCATTTACAACCACAGGGGACACCTGTGGTCCAGTCTCTTCGGCTGAGGTGGACACACACACAGGTTCTGCGCAGGGAGAGAGGGATCTGCCAACATCACAACACCTAGGCTCCCCCTCTATTGGACAGTTGGCTGCAATTTCACGCCAGCTCCAACACTGTCCATCACACTTCTCCCACCCACATGTCCCCAACAGCTGGAACGCTCTTACCGGGAGAGTTCGGCGTCCGGGAACTCTGAAGTGACGACCTCTCAGACGGCTGTACCTCAGGAGGACATGCTGGGTGTAGCGGTTCACTATCACCTTTTCAACTCCATAATCCTGTTTGTTGACTGCAGACTCCCAACTGTATCTCCAGTCATGAACTCCCCTGGCACGGGCTGTCACCGTAACACCCAGCCGGGCAAGAATCCCCACTTTCATCTTAGCATAGTCTTGGCGGTCCTGCTCGCTCAGGTCAGCATAGGCCCTTTGGGGCTCTCCAATCAGATAGGGTGCGACCATCATGGCCCATTCAGATAGGGGCAGATTCTCCTTCTCTGCCAGTCTCTCAAACCTAGTGAGATATACCTCCACATCATCACGAGGTGTCATCTTTTTCAGGGACCGTCTTACCGCCTTCTTTACAGCGGACAACGCAGGTACCTTCACAACATTACTCGGGTACAAGGTGCTGAGAGCTGCAATTTGCTCCCTCAGCAATCGGTTAAACTCCTGCTGCTGCTGCCAGCTCTGCTGGGCCTGCTGCATGCTCTGCAGGTGTTTCTTAACAAGCTCCTCCATACTGCTGGACTTATCTATCTCAACCACAGCAGTCTTATGTTGCACATTAACTTGCGCCATTTGTTCAAACAGCGCCTCCATGCTGTCATCCATGCTGTCAGACTTCTCTGTCTTAACAACGGCAGTCTTCACTCAAGACATACACACTCCAGTCTTCTCCACAGAAAAAAAAATCAGCTCTGCTGTGCAGACACTTTTTTTTTTTTTTTTTTCTTTGCAAAGTCTATTAGGGCTCCTGTCTCTTTAAGACTGCTCCAAACAGACGTTTCTGCTGACACACTTTTTTTTTCTCTCTGCTGCTATTTCAACAGACTTCACCTTTATTGCTGTCTCTAAGCCACCGTGCTGCATGCACACTCCAGCACTAACTGTATCAGCCACTGCGCTGCCCGCATTCTCCACCAATTGTAACATTTCCAGGGGATATAGCTCTAGGATCGCTGTCTGGGTAGACAGAATGGCACGAAAACAGTTCATTCAGACAGAAGTTCTGGTGCAAAAACTGGCCGCAACCAGCTTTATTAAAGTCCACAGCAAACAGATAAAAATAAAGCATAAACAGAAAAACCTAGGCTTGTCTAGCCACTAATTACACATATATCGATTGCCCTGTCTATCTGGGTCCCGGCTCTACCAGCCTGACCCAAAACAACACATATGATATATGTTACCAGTATGGAGTTTCACAGATACTCCTCCTTGTGTCTGAAGGCACCTTCCATGTCAGACTTGAGAGAGATCCACTCCTATTCAGCCGCTATTCACACGGATTCGCACTGAGACTACTCCTGTGTCCGGGGTCCTTCCTGCACCCAGACTGAGATAGCTCAAACTCCTGGAGACGCTCCTTGTGCCGGGACACCTTCCTGTGTCCAGACTGAGACAGCTCCCACTCTTGGAGACTGCTTCTTGTGCCGGGACACCTCCCTGTGTCCAGGCTAAGCCAGCTCTCTGACTGTGTTTGCAGACACCTACTTCTGGTCTCCTAATTAACACCTGAGTAGTTTCAGGCCTGAGCTGCAAGTGTGCAATGAATGTAAGGTGTAGTGACCTTTCTCTACCACTAGGTTTACAAAGCCACACATTTCCCTTATACCTAGGTGAAATGTACACCCCATTCAACACATATTCACTCACTGTCTCACAATATATAGCATTATACCCTATGAGGGGGGGCAGCATTATCTTTTATGAGGGGGGCAGCATTATCCCCTATGAGGGGGCTGCTTTATAATCTATGAGGGAGGCTATCCCAACTCCTGCTACATAATTAAACATGTACTACCTTATATTATACCCTGATATTAGTGTGTTTTACTGCACAATTTGTGGTCTTGTATTTATTTCTTTGTAGCTACATAGTGGGCCCCAAGAATGATTTTCTCTGGTGGGCCCAAGGTGTTCCAGTCCGACGCTGATGGGAACCAGTAAATAATATTCATGCCCTCCAGTTTCATCAGAGGTGCCCAGACAAGCCTGGTCTGAGGTCATCCGGAGTTTGTCCCTAAGGGGGGAGTAATGTAAGGTTCTTAGTCTCTTTTGACATGTTTCTTAAAACTCAGTTTTTCTGTCTGCCATTTTGCTTTCTGTCCTGCTGCAGCCATCTTGCCCTCAGTTAATATGGAGTTTCCAGCTTTCATGTTCCCGCCCTGATTCTCTCCCTCTTGCCTCTTAAGCAGCCTCAGCTGAGCAATCAGTGCTTCCGAATTAAGTCTGCAGTCAGCCTGTGACCTGGCTCCTGGAAATCTTGGACTTGGTACTCCAGCCATTTCCATACCTCCGAACAGTCCCGGATCCAGCGGGACAGTCCCGATTTTGAGACTGTCCCGCTGTCCCGGCCGGGATTTTATTTGTCCCGCACTGCACTGAAAATGTATCGGCCACGCCCCCTCGTTGAGGCATCCGTGCAGCTCTCCCACTGGCCATGCCCCCTCTTTTTTTCCAGCCACGCCCCCTCTTCATGCTGGCCACTCAGGGCGCTATGCCCACTGGGATACTGCCCTAACACCCAGCTGTGTCCCCGCCCCCACATACAGAGGCAGGAGCTGGACCGGCCTCAGCTGCCATTGGAGGGAGGATAAACAGGAAGCAAGAGAGCATCATAGGAGTCATGTGTGCGGGGAGGAGCCACTGGATCCAGCAGTGTCTTGGTGGAGCACATAACGATGAGCGCTGTGTGCGGTAAGTGTGTGTGTGCCTGACACTGAGTGCCACAGGGGACTGCACCGCTATGTGCCAGCCTGCTGTAACACAACTGCGCGCACACAGCTCTGCTGCAACACGACTGCACACATACAGCTCTGCTGCAACACGACTGCACACACACAGCTGTACTGCAACCCAACTGCATACACACAGCTCTGCTGTAACACAACTGCGCGCACACAGCTCTACTGCAACACGACTGCACACATACAGCTCTGCTGCAACACGACTGCACACACACAGCTCTGCTGTAACACAACTGCACACACACAGCTGTGCTGCAACGCGACTGCACACATACAGCTCTGCTGCAACACGACTGCACACACACAGCTCTGCTGCCAGACGACTACACGCACACACATCTCTGCTGC
Organism: Oophaga sylvatica; assembly: GCA_033576555.1. NCBI lineage: Eukaryota > Metazoa > Chordata > Amphibia > Anura > Dendrobatidae > Oophaga > Oophaga sylvatica. The sequence goes on from JARQOD010004481.1 coordinate 23,957, forward strand.
CAGATGACTGCACGCACACAGCTCTGCTGCCAGACGACTGCGCGCACACAGCTCTGCTGCCAGATGACTGCGTGCACACAGCTCTGCTGCCAGACGACTGCGCGCACACAGCTCTGCTGCCAGACAACTGCACACACACAGCTCTGCTGCAGCATGACTGCATGCAGACAGCTCTGCTGCCAGACGACTGCATGCACACAGCTCTGCTGCCAGACGACTGCGCGCACACAGGTCTGCTGCCAGATGACTGCGCGCACACAGCTCTGCTGCCAGACGACTGCACGCACACAGCTCTGCTGCCAGACGACTGCGCGCACACAGCTCTGCTGCCAGACGACTGCGCGCACACAGCTCTGCTGCCAGACGACTGCGCGCACACAGCTCTGCTGCCAGACGACTGCGCACACACAGCTCTGCTGCAGCATGACTGCATGTAGACAGCTCTGCTGCCAGACGACTGCACACACACAGCTCTGCTGCAGCATGACTGCATGTAGACAGCTCTGCTGCCAGACGACTGCGCACACACATCTCTGCTGCAGCATGACTTCATGTAGACAGCTCTGCTGCCAGACGACTGCACGCACACAGCTCTGCTGCCAGACGACTGCGCGCACACAGCTCTGCTGCCAGAGACTGCGTGCACACAGCTCTGCTGCCAGACGACTGCGCACACACAGCTCTGCTGCAGCATGACTGCATGTAGACAGCTCTGCTGCCAGACGACTGCACGCACACAGCTCTGCTGCCAGACGACTGCGCTCACACAGGTCTGCTGCCAGACGACTGCGTGCACACAGCTCTGCTGCCAGACGACTGCACGCACACAGCTCTGCTGCCAGACGACTGCGCGCACACAGCTCTTCTATCAGATGACTGCGTGCACACAGCTCTGCTGCAGCATGACTGCGCACACACAGCTCTGCTGCAACATGACTGCGCGCACACAGCTCTGCCAGCAGATGACTGCCCCACACAGCTCTGCTGCCATATATCGGATGCTGTAGGTTAGGACATGCAGTGGGGCAGTTGCCTATTCTCATACACCTTCATCTGTTCACTTAATAAGCAGGGGTCCTGTTGCTATGGGTAACTGCCCCAGTGTTGGCCACACTTATGTTCTGTGATCAGTCACCTTGAATAATAAGTAAATGAGGACACTCTCCATCGCCATTTTCTGCTGTATATAAACCTTGTTGGCCATTGTATCTCTTCATGTTTTACAAAGTGTCGGGAAAATTGCATAAGGCCGGCGTCACTCTCACCGTACAAAAATACGGACAGTATTGTATGAGCTTAATACGCCAAAATGTTGCCGGCACAGGAATCCGTATTTCATCCGTTGTCAGGGTGCGGCTGCGTATTTTGCGCATGTAAGCATCCATATGCAATCCGTATGGCATCGTGTAGCGTATTTTTCTCTCCGTCTTGCAAAATGGACATTTAACGGTTTTTAGGCCTGAAACTCATTGAAATCATGTTGCGTATTTCTCGCAAGTCACACATCTGGTCCGTGTGTAATCCGTTGTTTTCTCGCACCCATAGACTTTCATTTGGCGTACAAGAGCATGCTGCGGGTGTCTCGCACCGTAAGATACGGCCGAGAAAAATACGCATGATCAGAGCTGCCCCATAGAGAAGTATTGGTCCGTGTGTAATGCGTGGTTTTCATGCCTCTCACGCGTCTGTATTTCTCCTTAGTGTGACGCCGGCCTTAGATGAAGATCCTTCTGGTGACCTGAGTCATTTCCTCTGTGGCTATGTGCATGTGACATCTTTCAGGCCCTGGCGTATGAAGGCTGCGTGCCCACAATCAGGAATAGCCGTGTTCTACATCACAAGCACAGTGGACGGGATGTATAGAAATCTCCTGCTTGCTGTGTCTATTTGCTGCTGTGTAAACTCCCCCCGGCGCGGGTTACGAGACGCAGCATGTCTGTTTCTGGTCTCTGCTGCAGATTTAGTACATTGTTGATTTCTGGCAAGAAAATCTGCAGTGAAAAATCATGAGTTAGTGATAATTATAAAGTTTCAGGATTTCCATCGTCCAGGCATATAGAGAAGTAATAGTGCTTACACAATGACACATATGTCACACCCATATAATCTCTCAGGCAGACATGCAGTCACACTGGGTGGCTCTGCCATCACCAGTATCTGTATTTTAACGCAATGGATACTAAATGAAACTTGTATAGTTCGTTTTCTTTTTATATTCTAAATCTACATTTTGCCATCCTTCCTTTTCTCATTTTACAAGTCAGTCTATATGATGATCTGGGGAGCTTACTAGCAAAGAATATGGAGCGTGTTCAAGCAGACTGGTCCACTGGAAAATTTTTCAATTTGTGAAAACAGTTTATGAAACAGTGTGATCAGCAGTGCTAAATGGGTGTGGATATTGGTGTGACTAGTTGTGAAATGGGTATGGTCAGGGCGTGGCCTAAAATTTAGCGCCGCTAACTTGTCCCTCCTTCCCTTCTTCAAAAGTTGGGAGGTATGCATTTCCTACTGAGGAACTTTTGAACACTTGTGGACTCTGGACACCTGCTGTTTGATAAATCCACATTTGCAAGGGAATTACGTTAACAGAGAAGAGATCCTGAACCTGTTGTGGTAAGTTATTGCTGAGCTTTAAGTTACTCTGGCCTGCTGTGTCTCCTGCCTCTGTAGCTGCAAACAGTGTGACCCCTTTTGCCTACTTGTATGAAGTAATACAAGTCCCTCCTAATCAAACCTGTGTCTCATGTGTTTTCCTTGCACCCAAGCACAAGACGCTATATGAACTGTACACCATATATCACACGGAGGCACAGGTGGTGAAGTTCACATTCCTTTATTTTTTGAGTGGAGCCTCGGGACCACAGTCTGGGGGGCTCCGAAGGGGGCGTGACTAGTGAGCCCCAGCTACCCGTAGTAAGACCCCTCAAACAGGATCAGAATGGAATAACTGGGGGACACAGGTGCTACCTCCAGTTAGACCCCGGACACATGGCAGCTGTCCCAGTGGGACTGACGGGTAACAGAATATACAGATATGGTGGAGCTAACCGGCGGGTGCCAGGTATACGGATGGAAGCTGGCACTGACTGTAACCGATGGGTCTCGGGTATACAGGTGGAAGCTGGCTCCAGTTGAACTGGCGTAGTCCAGAGGTTCGGATGGCTAAGCAGTGGGACGAGACGGAACTGAAGCAGTCAGTACAGATGTCGTCTTGGACAGCTGAGTAATAGGTCACTAATATTCTGTGGAAACAAACAGTGTAAGCAAAGTACTAGATGGAATACTGCAGAGGCACAGACAGGGCAGACACGGAACCGGGACTAGCAACAGTAGATACTCGTTGCTCCGGTGCCCTCCCTATGGCAGAGGGGCCAGAAATAGCAAACAGTGCGCTACCATTGGTTAACTGATATTTTCAAAAAATGCGCTCTGTCTCTTTAAGAGACTGGGAGCACCCGCACGCCCTGAGCACTCTCCCTGGGGACCTGCTGGCAGTGTGCCAGGAAGCAGAGGAGAGAGAGGCAGCAGCAGGACAGTGTGGGACAGGCAGAGAGAGGAGATCCCGATGGGAACCCCGCAGAGGTACAGCAGCAGCATCGGGGAACACGGGGCCAGGAGTGGGTGCAGGACCAGACCCGGGAGTGGGGTCAGAGCTGGGAGCGGGGCCAGAACTGGGAGCCGGGCCAGAACCAGGAGCGGGGCCAGAGCCGGGTGTAACATTCACATTTTCAACAATTAGTGGCAGACACCACCAAAGTGGCATCAATTTCACCAGAGTAGAAATAGTATAATGGGGAGCGACATCTCTTCCACTACAGCCAATCTAGCAGATGTAGACCCAACCAGGAGTTTTCACATTTTCAACAATTAGTGGCAGACACCACCAAAGTGGCATCAATTTCACCAGAGTAGAAATAGTATAATAGGGGGCAACATGTCTTCCACTACAGCCAATCCAGCAGATGGATACCCAACCCACACTGTTCACATTTCCACAAACTAGTGTTAACATCTGCAGCAGCAGCAACAGCAGGCACAGAAGCACTAAAGATATTACAGACTACAATTATGCGAGATCAATGCAGCACACTAAAAAACTACAACATTGCATTTTTTGTACAGTCTGCAAATGGGGTGCAAAACTCCTTGGAGATCCATGACTTGTTCATCTTGATGAAAGGGACAGCCGGCTGCGCTTATCTGTCAGGACACCACCAGCAGCGCTGAAGACACGTTCTGAGAGAACGATTATTGCAGGGTATAATAAAACCTCCAATGCGTGAGAGGCGAGCTTAGGTCACTCATCCATTTTTGAAGACCAAAATGCGAAAGGGTCCAAACCCTCCATGATGTTATTGTTATTGAGTTATAGATACTTCTGCACCATCCTCTCCAGTCATTCACCACGTGTCATTGTGTAAATAAACTTTGCACACACCCGGGAATCTTGTGAAAAAAACTGTTTACTCAATTAATAGGTATAGTACATACTATGGTACGACGTTTCGGTCTAATTGACCTTCATAAGGTACTGTAATCAAATGTATATACATGGTAAGAAGACAAGAAGACAAAAATTGAAATAAAGTATATACAATCCACATTATAGGTATATATATCTATATGGTTCAATATCAAATGCATGGAAACCAGAAACAGAAATCATCATATGGAGCAGAATGAATTTTGATAGTGCCTTACTAAGCAGAAGGGACATGCGGGTGAGAGACTGAAGAGTGAACACACACCCATGTGGTGTACTATATGTCCAAATAATGAGTGAAGTATATCCTGAAAAAAGTATATCCTGGAAAAAGAATGCACTTAATTATAGTGTTTAGACTGATATCCATGTGATGTGTGGAAATATGAATATAACATACCACTAATAGACAGCCTGTATCTGGTAATTCTATAGGAAGCAATAATATGGTATCTATTAGTGAGCTTACAGATGATTCCGGTATATAGCGGTGCATCATGTGTGATAGCGTTACCTTATAGAGTCCTATGTGTAGGAGGAGAGGTGAGCGGCTTGGACGCGGTTCCACCGCTTGTCACTGGCGCTGTGTTCTGCATAAGGTGCCGTGTTTAAATCAGAGTAGCGGTGAAAGTGTCATGGCCGCTATACCGGAAGTGATTACCCGGAAGTGGCCCGGCGTGCGTTCCATTGACGTCACAGCCTGCGTTCCAGGAGCTAGGGAAAGGGGAGAAAATCGATTCTCGATGTGCCTGGCTGAAAGAGTGCAGAGAATGCTATGATAGCAGTGCGATTCTATCAGGATGGTGTGACTTATCCCAAAGGACGAGTAAATAGTGATTTTCCACATTTGAGCAGGATTTCAATTTGCAATATTCTGTAATAGACAAATACAAATAATTAGTATACAGGAATGTATAGAATAATATTATATATTCAGATTTACTAAATTGCAATTCCATTGGTCCTGGGATTGTCAGATGAAAAATAGCATATTAGATAGTTCATTGTTTTATATCATAAATAGTATAGTCAAAATACACAGTAGTATAGTTAATATAGAAAGGATTGGACATCAAATTCTTTATTTAACCCCTTGGGGACTAGTGTGTTTAACTCATGTATCCAGTAGCTCTCTTTTTTTCAAGAATTTAATACGGTCACCCCCCTGCGTAATGGTAATACTTGTTCTATTATCTGAAATTTTAATTGAGCAATAGTGTGTCCAGTGTTAATAAAATGAAACGGAATTGGTAATAGTAAGTTTTTACACCTTATAGTGGACTTGTGTTTTGAGATTCGGTCTTTGATTGGTTGTGTGGTTTCTCCAACATATAGAAGTCCGCAGGGACATTTGATTATATAGACCACAAATGGTGTATTACAAGTATAATAGTCATGTATGGAATAACGTTTGCCTGTATGGGGGTGATAGAATGAATCCCCTCTCTGAACATTATTACATTGCATGCACTGCAAGCATGGGAAGGTGCCGTATTTTGGATTCATGAGAAAACGTTGTTGTTTCTGTGGTTTATTGGAACCTATGTCGGCCCTTACTAGAAGGTCACGAATATTCTGTGGGCGTCTGAAGCATGGAAGGAAAGGTTCATTGAACTCAATAATTTCAGGATGGGTTGTCTTGAGAAGGTGCCAATGTCGGTGTATGCTATTATGTAAAATGTATGCTGCAGTGTAACGGGTCTGGTAGGTGGAACCACTGACGGAAACGGGTCTGGTTGGTGGAACCACTAAGCTTTATTATACAAGACAATTTACTTGCAAGAGAGCGGGTGGCATCCGGGAATAGGACAGGGAATCACGGCAATTAGCCAGGCAGTCTCTGGACAGGCAGGTTGTCACAATAAGTGACCAAGGAAGTCTCTGGACAGGCAGGTTGTCACGGCAAGTGACCTGGGCAGTCTCTGGACAGGCAGGTTGTCACGGCAAGTGACCAGGGCAGTCTCTGGACAGGCAGGTTGTCACGGCAAGTGACCAGGGCAGTCTCTGGGCAGGCAGGTCACGGCAAGTGACCAGGGCAGTCTCTGGGCAGGCAGGTCACGGCAAGTGACCAGGGCAGTCTCTGGGCAGGCAGGTTTGTCACGGCAAGTGACCAGGGCAGTCTCTGGGCAGGCAGGTTGTCACGGCAAGTGACCAGGGCAGTCTCTGAACAGGCAGGTTGTCACGGCAAGTGACCAGGGCAGTCTCTGGGCAGGCAGGTTTGTCACGGCAAGTGACCAGGGTAGTCTCTGGGCAGGCAGGTTGTCACGGCAAGTGACCAGGGCAGTCTCTAGACAGGCAGGTTTGTCACGGTAAGTGACCAAGGCAGTCTCTAGACAAACAGGCATATACGACCTGAGCTGGTGGAGCCTCCTGGTAGGCTGCAGTCGGATGGCAGATGATCGCTCCCAGGTGAGCAGGCAAGAGTCTCTGGAATAGCCGGGGATCTCTGCTGATGATGTCCGAACCTCTAGATAGAGCTGCAGTCGGATGGCAGATGATCGCTCCCAGGTGAGCAGGCAAGAGTCTCTGCAATAGCCGGGGATCTCCGCAGATGATGTCCGAACCTCTGGATAGAGCTGCAGTCGGATGGCAGATGATCGCTCCCAGGTGAGCAGGCAACAGCCGGGGATCTCTGCTGAAGATGTCCGAACCTCTGGATAGAGCTGCAGTCAGATGGCCGACAGGCAAACAGACAGGTAACAGGCAGGCAACTGGAAACAGGAGCTGATGGCTGAAGCAGAGTTAGACTGCACAGAAACAACATTGCTCGGGCACCTCCATTAAGGAGGAAGCCCTTAATATAGGGTGGAGTCCACCAGCATTGGCTGGAGACTGATTTGGAAAATGCGCGCGGCTCCTTTAAGAGCAGGGGAGGGTGCGGGCGCGCGCCCTAAGGCCAGCAGCAGGGAAGGAGCGCGCGGGACCAGCAGGGCGGAAGGAGGACGCCGAGGATGCCAGAGGCGCAGAGGAGGCTGGGAGCACTGAGGACGCTGAGCGCAGGTGAGGAGAGCGACGTCCCTGTCTGGCAGCAGGCAGGGACGCGGGCGCTACATGCAGGATGATAATCATGTACAAAGGGAATCCTGTTGCCTGTTATTTTGGGTTTGGGAGGAGAATTATGATCTGAAAAGGTTAGAATATCTAGGGGGTAGCCCCTTTCGGTGAATTTATTATGCATTTCTTTTAATCTTGTTTGTTGAGTTTCATGGTTGGAAACTATTCTTTTGATCCTTTTGAACTGGGACTTGGGTAAGGCATTTTTCATCCTCGTGTGATGAAAGCTGCCATATTGAAGTAAGCTGTTTTTATCTGTAGGTTTCACATAAATGTCAGTGGAAAGAGAGCTAGTTTCATCTTTGATGACCAGAGTGTCCAGAAAGTTGATTTTATGCTGATCATGGGTCATAGTAAAATCTAAGCCCGGCCATGATGAACATAGGCGGGAGTAAAATGAATTGAGAGTATCCAGTGTTCCATCCCAAATGCAAAAAATGTCATCGATGTATCTCTTCCACAGCAGTGCGTGTCTGCGGAAGAGATCATCGGCATATATGACCGTTTCTTCATATTGTACTACGTAGCAATTTGCATACGGAGGTGCAGTATTCGAGCCCATAGCGGTGCCCTTAATTTGAAGGTAAAATTGATCTTCAAATAAGAAGAAATTTTTGGTCAGTATAATGGACAACAGGTCGCAGCATAAGTTGATTTGTTCTAAGTTGAAATTAGATGATTCTAATAGTTTACGTACAGCTATAACGCCTTCAATGTGGGGTATGGACGTATATAAATGTTTTACGTCAAATGTAACTAATAGGGCCTGTTGTGGCAGGGCCGGCTCCAGGTTTTTATGGGCCCCGGGCGAAAGAGTCTCAGTGGGCCCCCTTAACACAGACCACGATTCATGATGCACAGATACTGCAGAGAAATATGGGTATAGCACAACGCCAAATACTTCTCTTCTTCCATTACATGAGTGATATCTATTGTAAAATGTGCAATAGCTCAAAAACCGCCAAATCCTCACAGCGCACAGTACAGACTGGACAGTACAGTCCTCCATACAATATTATGGGCACCACATAGTCTCCCCCTCATCACCCATATAATACCCCATGCAGGATGTCACCCCGCCATCCCCATATAATGCTCCATACAGAATACTGGACCCAATATAATGCTCCATACAGAATACTGGACCACATATAATGCTCCATACAAAATATGGAGCTCTCCTCTGCGCTGTGCTGCGTTCTGCACTGTTACGGCTCAGGAAAGGGCGCCGTGGAAAGACTCCCATTATCATCATCATTGCCTGCCCATTATCATCATCATTGCCTGCCCATTATCATCATCGCCTCCCCATCATCATCATCGCCTCCCCATCATCATCATCGCCTGCCCATCATCATCAATGCCTGCCCATAATCATCATTGCCTCCCCATCAATATCACTGCCTGCCCATCATCATCACTGCCTCCCCATCATCATCACTGCCTGCCCATCATCATCAATGCCTGCCCTTCATCATCAATGCCTGCCATAATCATCACTGCCTCCCCATCATCATCACTGCCTGCCCATCATCATCACTGCCTGCCCATCATCATCAATGCCTGCCCATAATCATCATTGCCTCCCCATTAATATCATTGCCTGCCCATCATCATCAATGCCTGCCCATAATCATCATTGTCTCCACAGCAATATCATTGCCTGCCCATCATCATCATTGCCTCCCCATCATCATCACTGCCCTCCCCCACCACCATCACACATACAGCAGACACACACACACACAAAGCACCGCAGTACACACACACTGATACACACAGAGACACAGACACACACAAACATCTCACCTGTCTGGCGTCCGCGCGCTCACTGCCACAGCCGGCCGCTGAATGATGACGTCATTCAGCGGCGCTGCTGTGAGAGGAAGCGCTGGCGTCCTGCAGGCGCCCCTGGAGCCCGGAGCTGCGGCAGTGGAGGCACGGGGAGAGGTGAGTATTATTTCGCCGGCTGCTGCCGCGGCCCTGAACAAGCGGGGGGGCCCAGTGACGGCGCTGACACCGCTAACGGGCGCCGGGGTGCCAGACGGTGAGTGGGCCCCCCCGCCTGCTCAGGGCCCCGGCACTTGCCCGGGTGTGCCGGGTGCTGACGCCGGCCCTGTGTTGTGGGATAGTGCCCATGTTATGAATCAGGTCAAGAAAGGCACCTGTGTCAAGGATATAGGAAGTCGTTTTTCTAATGAGCGGTGTCAATATTTTCTCAAGGTATTTTGAGATTGGAGAAAAAATGGATTCTGTGGAAGCCACAATGGGTCTCCCAGGAGGCTTGATGAGACTTTTATGTACTTTAGGAAGTGCATAAAATACCGGAAGAATAGGTGATTGTTTTGTGAGATATTCACAAGTTTTTTTATCAATAACTCCTTTCTCTAAGTACCGTGTAAGTGTTGCCTGAATTAAATTAGCCACTTCCCGGGTTGGATCACCCTGAAGGGGTTGGTAAGTGGTGTTGTCTCCCAACTGGCGGTGAATTTCTTCAAGGTAACTGGTTCTATCAAGTATTACAATCGCGCCCCCTTTATCTGCGGGTTTCATTATAATATCTTTGTCATCTCTGAGATTTCTGAGGGCCTGTTGGTCCAGGGGTGTCAGGTTTGCAGGGAAATGTAATAGTCCCTTATTGATGTCACCTCTAAGTTTTTGAAAAGTGTCGTCAACGAAGGAAATGAAGGAAATGACTATTACTTTCCCTGCATTTACCTGATTCATAACATGGGCACTATCCCACAACAGGCCCTATTAGTTACATTTGACGTAAAAGATTTATATACGTCCATACCCCACATTGAAGGCGTTATAGCTGTACGTAAACTATTAGAATCATCTAATTTCAACTTAGAACAAATCAACTTATGCTGCGACCTGTTGTCCATTATACTGACCAAAAATTTCTTCTTATTTGAAGATAATAATAATAATAATAATCTTTATTTATATAGCGCCAACATATTCCGCAGCGCTTTACAGTTTAACAGTTTCAGAACACAAGTCATAAGTAACAACGTTAACAATACAATAATTAAAGCAAAATAAGCCGCCCCTGCTCGTGAGAGCTTACAATCTACAATGAGGTGGGGGAGATACAAAGTACAGGTGTTTATATACAATGGTGTATTTACAATGATGGTCCAGCCATCTTGAGGGAGTGAGGGATGGATGGAGATAGTGAATGGGCTACACACACACACTTACACATAGAATGACTTTGATTAGTGAATGTGATAGGCCGCTCTGAACAAATGTGTTTTGAGGGAGCGCCTGAAACCATGCAAATTGTGGATAGTCCTAATTTCTTGGGGTAGAGCATTCCAGAGGATTGGCGCAGCGCGGGAGAAGTCTTGAAGTCGGGAGTGGGAGGTACGGATTAGTGCAGAGGTTAGTCGAAGGTCGTTTGCAGAGCGCAGCAGTCGGTTAGGCCGATAGATAGAAATGAGGGAGGAAATGTAGGGGGGTGCTGCACTGTGGAGAGCTTTGTGGGTGAGAACCAGTACTTTGAATTGGATCCTATAATGAATGGGCAGCCAGTGTAAGGACTGGCGAAGAGCGGACGCGTCCGAGTACCGATTAGCCAGATGGATTACCCTGGCTGCTGCATTAAGGATGGACTGGAGAGGGGATAGTCGAGTAATGGGGAGGCCAAGTAATAGAGCGTTGCAGTAGTCCAGGCGGGAGTGGATCAATGCTACAGTGAGGGTTTTTGTTGTTTCCATGGTGAGAAAAGGGCGGATTCTAGAGATGTTCTTTAGGTGTAGGCGGCAAGAGCGGGCAACAGATTGTATATTGGAGGTGAAGGAGAGATTGGTGTCAAACATAACCCCAGACAGCGAGCCTGCTGCCGGGGTGTTATTATGGTGCCGCCCACGGAGAGGGATAAGTCAAATTTAGGGAGGTTAGTAGACGACGGGAGCAGAAGAAGTTCAGTTTTGGAGAGGTTAAGTTTCAGAAAGAGAGCGGACATGATGTTGGAGACTGCGGACAGACAGTCGGTGGCGTTCTGTAGTACAGCGGGGGTAAGGTCGGGGGATGACGTGTATAGTTGTGTGTCATCAGCATAAAGATGGTACTGAAAGCCAAATCTGCTGATGGTCTGTCCAATTGGGGCCGTGTAGAGAGAGAAAAGAAGGGGGCCAAGGACTGAGCCCTGGGGTACACCGACAGTGAGAGGAAGAGGAGATGATGTGGAGCCAGAGAACGAAACACTGAAGGAGCGGTTAGAAAGATAGGAGGAGAACCAGGAGAGAACAGTGTCCTTAATACCTAGTGACTGGAGCCTAGACAGTAGGAGACGGTGGTCAACCGTGTCGAAAGCTGCAGAAAGGTCGAGAAGAATGAGCAGAGAGTGGTCACTGTTACGTTTTGCTGTAAGAAGGTCATTGGTCACTTTGATGAGTGCAGTTTCAGTCGAATGTAGGGGGCGGAAGCCGGACTGTGAAGGGTCTAGAAGGGAGTAAGTGGAGAGGTAACGGGTGAGGCGGGAGTAGACTAGGCGCTCCAAGAGTTTAGAGATGAAGGGGAGATTGGAGACCGGTCTGTAGTTGTTTGTGCAGGAAGGGTCGAGAGCGGGTTTCTTTAGTAGTGGAGTAATAATGGAGTGTTTGAAGGAGGATGGGAAAATGCCAGAGGAGAGTGAGAGATTAACCCCTTACTGTTATGTTTCGGTAGCTGAGGAGTGCAGGTAAAAAAGGCAATACACCAGAGCAGTTGGAATCTATGGGATTGCAGTACCCTGACTAACCACCACAACTAGAGGCAGCCGTGGAGCGTTCCTACGTTGGTCCTAGACGCCTCGTCACAGCCTGAGAAACTAACTACACCTAAAGATAGAAATAGGAAAGCTATCTGCCCCGGAGCAGAACCCCAAAGATAATAGAAAGCCCCCAAACATGTAATGGTGGCTAGACAAGAGGAAATACTGACACAGAAAGAAAATAGAATGAGCAAACGCTGGGGCCCAAACTATCTAAATAGAAAAGGACAGGAAGGGTACTTACTGCAATCCCAGAAAACCCTGAAAAACACCAACTCTACTAATTTCAAAATCACCTGAGATCACACGACCTCTACCACCTAAATTAGCTCTCTGGTGTAACAAAATCAAAACAGCAGCCACTGAAAAAACTGGAAAAAGCAAAAGAACAAAACTCAGTGGCTGAACTAAACTGAGAAGGCAGAAGCCCCGGAGGGGACCCAGAAGGCCCCCAAAGAAGTGCAGGACAAAATGCAAAAATATAGCAACAACACAACAGAAGAAAAATTCTTATCTGGTAGCAGGAGATGCAGACACGACACAGCAGGCTACAAGGGAAACTGGAATGAAGGATTCAGACCAGAACAATTGATCACCGGCAACCCTGATGGGAAAATGACTCCCTTATATAAGACCAGTCAGTAACACCTGATTCCCAGTCCTCACAATCTTCACTAGTACCGCTTGTAACCACCAGAGGGAGCCTCTGCTCAGAACTCATCTCAAACCCATTCACAACACCTTACTGCCATCAGACGTACTATCCCGTCCATGGTACCTGGGCCCGTATGACCATGGACGGGATAGTACGTCCCGTGCGATCGGACGCGCTCCCAGGGGGAGCGCAGCCGATCGCGGCCGGGTGTCAGCTGATTATCACAGCTGACACCCAGCACTATGTGTCAGGAGCAGTCACGGACCGCTCCCGGCACATTAACCCCTGGCAACACGCGCGATCAAACATGATCGCGCTGTACCAGGGGGCACAGGGGAGGATCGCGCAGGCAGGGGGCTCCCTTTGCGCTCCCCTGTGACCCTCAGAGCAGCGCGATGTGTCGCGCTGTTCCGAGGGTCCGTCCTCCCTTCAGGTCCCCGGATCCAAGATGGCGCCGGGGTCCTACAGGGAGGCGGCTTCCTCAGTGCCTGCTGAGAGCAGGCACTGAGAAGCCTGCAGCACTGCCAGAGCGATCGCTGGTGTGACAGAGTGCTGTGCACACTGTCACACCAGCGATCTGCTAAAATACTGTGATGTCCCACCCTGGGACAAAGTAAAAAAGTTAAAAAAAATGAAAATAAAAAGTGGTAAAAAAATCATAAAAAAAAAAAAAATATTCCCCAATAAATTCATTTCTTCCTGTAAATAAAAAAAAACAAAACAATAAAAGTACACATATTTGGTATCACCGTGACCCCCCTATAAAACTGTCCCACCAGTTAACCCCTTTAGTGAACCCCTTAAAAAAAAAACTAAGCAAAAAATCAATGCTTTATCATCATACCGCCGAACATAAAGTGGAATAACACGCAATCAAAAAGACCGATATAAATAAACATGGTACCGCTGAAAACGTCATCTTGTCCCGCAAAAAACGAGCCGTCATACAGCATCATCAGCGAAAAAAATAAAAAAGTTATAGCTCGCAGAATAAAGCGATGCAAAAATAATAATTTTTTAGATAAAATTGCTTTTATTCTATAAAAGCCCCAAAACATAAAAAAATGATATAAATGAGGTATCACCATAATCGTACTGACCCGAAGAATAAAACTGCTTTATCAATTTTACCACACGCGAAACGATATAAACGCCTCCCCAAAAGAAATTCATGAATTGCTGATTTTTGTTCATTCTAACCTCCCAAAAATCGAAATAAAAAGCGATCAAAAAACGCCACATGCTCAAAAATGGTACCAATAAAAACGTCACCTCGTCCCGCAAAAATAACACCTCACATTACTCTGTGGGCCAAAATATGCAAAAATTATAGCTCTCAAAATGTGGTGATGCAAAAAACTACTTTTTGCAATAAAAAGCGTATTTTAGCGTGACAGCTACCAATCACAAAAACCCGCTATAAATAGTAAATCAAACCCCCTTTATCACCCCCTTAGTTAGGGAAAAATAATAAAATTAAAAAAATGTATTTATTTCCATTTTCCCATTAGGGTTAGGGTTGCGGCTAAAGTTAGGGTTAGGGTTGGCGCTAACGTTAGGATTAGGGTTAGGGTTGGGATTAGGGTTAGGGGTGTGTTAGGGTTAGGTTTGTGGTTAGGGTTGGGACTAGGGTTAGGGTGTGTTGGGTTAGGGTTGGAGTTAGAATTGGAGGGTTTCCGCTGTTTAGGCACATCAGGGGCTCTCCAAATGTGACATGGCGTCTGATCTCCATTCCAGCCAATTCTGCATTGAAAAAGTCAAACGGTGCTCCTTCACTTCTGAGCTCTGCCATGCGCCCAAACAGTAGTTTACCCCACATATGGGGTATCAGCGTATCTGTACCCCAAGAGTTATTGTGCAATTTGTCCTATTTCTTCTGTTACACTTGGGAAAATAAAAAACTGGGGGCGAAAATATCATTTTTGTAAAAAAAAAAAGATTTTTTTGTTTTTACGGCTGTATGTTATAAACTTCTGTGAAGCACTTGGGGCTTCATAGCGCTCACCACACATCTAGATAAGTTCCTTGTGGGGTCTATTTTCCAAAATGGGGTCACTTGTGGGGGGTTTCCACTGTTTAGGCGCATCAGGGGCTCTCCAAATGCGACATGACGCCCCCAGACCATTCCATCAAAGTCTGTAATCCAAAACGTCACTACTTCCCTTCCGAGCCCTGAAGTGCGCCCATACAGTAGTTTTCTCCCACATATTGGGTATCAGCGTACTCAAGACAAATTGGACAACAACTTTTGGGGTCCAATTTCTCCTGTTACCCTTTTGAAAATAAAATATTTGGGGCGAAAAAATCATTTTTGTAAAAAAAAAAGGATTTTTTATTTTTACGGCTGTACGCTATAAACTTCTGTGAAGCACTTCGGGCTTCAAAGTGCTCACCACACATGTAGATAAGTTCCTTGTGGGGTCTATTTTCCAAAATGGGGTCACTTGTGGGGGGTTTCCACTGTTTAGGCACATCAGGAGCTCTCCAAACACGACATGGCATCCAGCCAATTCTGCGTTGAAAAAGTCAAATGGCGCTCCTTCCCTTCCAAACTCTGCCATGCACCCAAACAGTGGTTTACCCCCACATATGGGGTATCAGCGTACTCAGGACAAATTGCACAATAACTTTTGGAGTCTTGTTACCATTGGGAAAATAAAAATTGGGGTGAAAAGATCAATTTTGTGGAAAAAATATGATTTTTTAATTTTACGGCTCTACGTTATAAACTTGTGTGAAGCACTTGGGGTTCAAATTGCTCACCAAAGATCTAGATAAGTTCCTTAGGGGGTCTATTTTCCCAAATGGGGTCACTTGTGGGGGGTTTCCACTGTTTAGGCACATCAGGGACTCTCCAAATGCAACATGGTGTCTAATCTCAATTCCAGCCAATTTTGGTTGGAAAAAGTCAAATGGTGCTCCTTCCCTTCCAAGCTCTGCCGTGCGCCCAAACAGTGATTCCCCCCCACATATGGGGTATCAGCGTACTCAGGACAAATTGGACAACAACTTTTGAGGTCCAATTTCTCCTGTTACCTATGGGAAAATAAAAAATTAGTGACTAAAAGATAATTTTTGTGGGAAAAAAATAGGATTTTTTATTTTCATGCCCGGGTATTATAAACTTGTGTGAAGCACTTGGGGGTTCAAAGTGCTCACCAAAGATCTAGATAAGTTCCTTAGGGGGTCTAGCTTCCAAAATGGGGTCACTTGTGGGGGGTTTCCACTGTTTAGGCTCATCTGGGGCACTACAAGCGGAACATGACCCCATCAATGTTTGCATTCCAAAACGTTACTGCTTCCTTTCCAAGCCCTGCCGTGCACCCAAACAGTTTCCCCCCCCACATATGGGGTATCAGCGTACTCAGGACAAATTGGACAACAACTTTTGGGGTCCAATTTCCTTGGGAAAAATCAAAAATTTGGGACTAAAATATCATTTTTGTGGAAAATTGTTTTTTTTTTTTTCACACCCAGGCATTATAAACTTTTGTGAAATACTTTGGGGTTCAAAGTGCTCACAACAGATCTAGATAAGTTCCTTAGGGGGTCTAGTTTCCAAAATGGTGTCACTTGTGGGGGGTTTCCACTGTTTAGGCGCATCAGGGGCTCTCCAAACACGACATGGCGTCCAATCTCAACTCCAGCCAATTTTAGTTTGAAAAAGTCAAACGGCGCTCCTTCCCTTACGAGCTCTGCCGTGTGCCCAAACAGTGGTTTTCCCACACATATGGGGTATTGGCGTACTCAGGAGAAATTGCACAACAACTTTATCTGTCCACTTTCTCCTTTTACCCTTGTGAAAATAAAAAAAAGTTTGTAAAAGATCATTTTTGTGGCTAAAAAGTTAAATATTCATTTTTTCCTTCCACGTTGCTTCAGCTCCTGTGAAGCACCTGAAGGGTTAATAAAATTCTTGAATGTGGTTTTGAGTACCTTGAGGGGTGCAGTTTTTAGAATGGTGTCACTTTTGGGTATTTTCTGCTATATAGACCCGTCAAAGTGACTTCAAACGTGAGGTGGTCCCTAAAAAAATGGCTTTGTAAATTTTGTTGTAAAAATGAGAAATCACTGGTCAACTTTTAACCCTTATAATTTCCTAACAAAAAAAAATTTTGCTTCCAAAATTGTGCTGATGTAAAGTAGACATGTGGGAAATGTTATTTCTTAACTATTTTGTGTGACATATTTCTCTGTTTTAAGGGAAAAAAATTCAAAGTTTGAAAATTGCAAAATTTTCAAAATTTTCGCCATATTTGCGTTTTTTTCAAAAATAAACGCAAGGTATATCGAAGAAATTTTACCACTAACGTGAAGTACAATATGTCACGAGAAAACAGTCTCAGAATCGCGAAGATCCGTTGAAGCGTTCCAGAGTTATAACCTCATAAAGAGACAGTGGTCAGAATTGTAAAAATTGGCCCGGTCATTAACGTGCAAACCACCCTTAGGGGTGAAGGGGTTAAAGATTTTAGTTAGGTGAGTTGTGATCAGGGCCGCCATCAGGGCATTACAGCCCTTACTAATGTATGGGGCCCGGTGCTTTAGGGGGGCCCGCCGCCCGAGCACGCTGGCAGCACGGTCTGGCAGCAGGCGCAGCACTTCGCTGCTTTATATTCCCCACTGTCCCCAGTCCTGACCTCCTATTCTCCTGGCTGGCAAATTAAATGGGCAGGCACTGTAGCTTTAAGCTACGGCCCGCCCTGATGCATCATGGTCCAGCCGTGACGTCACACGCTGCTCTGCTCCACTTCCTCATTCTGGAGCAGAGCGAGCAGCGTGTCACGTCGGTGTGCTGTGCCAGACACACACTGCCACGTGGCTGGGAGCGGCGGACCGGACCGGGTGCAGGCGGCAGGCGAGCTCAGCAGGGTGAGTAGTCTGTCGCAGGGGGGGCCCGGCCAGGACAGCCACAGCGCCAGCATCCACCACGCACCACCAACAGGGCCCAGGGCAGGAAGGGGGGGCCCAGCATCCACCAAAAGGCCCCCAGGGCAGGCGGGGGGGGGCCCGCAGGCGCAGCATCCAGCAACAGGGGGCCTGGGGACCCTGTTGCTGGATGCTGCGGGCCCCTCCTGCCTGCCCTGGGCTGGGGCCCTGTTGGATTGCTGCGTGCGGCCCCCCCCCCCGCCTGCTCATCATATGGGTGCATAAAATCTATGGAGCATCATATGGCGGCATAATCTTTGGAGCATCATATGGCGGCATAATCTATGGGGCATCATATGGCGGCATAATCTTTGGAGCATCATATGGCGGCATAATCTTTGGAGCATCATATGGCGGCATAATCTTTGGAGCATCATATGGCGGCATAATCTTTGGAGCATCATATGGCGGCATAATCTTTGGAGCATCATATGGCGGCATAATCTTTGGAGCATCATATGGCGGCATAATCTATTGTAGCATCATTTGGTGGCATAATCTTTGGAGCATCATATGGCAGCATAATCTATGGGGCATCATATGGCGGCATAATCTTTTGAGCATCATATGGGGCATAATCTTTGGAGCATCATATGGCGGCATAATCTATGGGGCATCATATGGCGGCATAATCTTTGGAGCATCATATGGCGGCATAATCTATGGGGCATCATATGGCGGCATAATCTTTGGAGCATCATATGGGGCATAATCTTTGGAGCATCATATGGCGGCATAATCTATGGGGCATCATATGGGGCATAATCTTTGGAGCATCATATGGCGGCATAATCTATGGGGCATCATATGGCGGCATAATCTTTGGAGCATCATATGGCGGCATAATCTATGGGGCATCATATGGCAGCATAATCTATGGGGCATCATAATCTATGGGGCATTATATGGCGGCATAATCTATGGAGCATCATATGGCGGCATAATCTATGGAGCATCATATGACGGCATAATCTATGGAGCTTCATATGGGGGCATAAAATCTATGGAGCATCATATGGGGGAATATACATCTATGGAGCATCATATGGCGGCATAATCTATGGAGCTTCATATGGGGCAGAAAATTTATGGAGCATCATATGGGGGAATATACATCTATGGAGCATCATATGGCGGCATTATCTATGGAGCATCATATGGCGGCATAATCTATGGAGCATCATATAGGGCATAAAATCTATGGAGCATCATATGGGGGTATAAAATCTAAGGGGCATCATATGGGGGTATAAAATCTATGGGGCATCATATGGGACATAAAATATATGGAGCATCTTATGGGGGCATAACTTTTATGGAGCAGCATATGGGCCATATTATTCTATGGAGCATCTTATGGGGCCATTATTAACCTTTATGGAGCATTATATGGGAGGTATTTTGTATGCCGTGTACCGCCGGACCAGAAGTGCGTCATCCGGACAGGAAGTGACACGGCGCAACATGATCTGATGTAATCGCGCATGCGCGATAGCGGTAGCAGCCGCCATCTTTTCGGTGGGAAAAGGCAAATATAAGTAGGACTATGAGAGACACTAATCTGTATAGGAGACAAAATCTAGGGGGAGGAGACTAGAGGCCTGCATGTGGCGCCGTGTCACTTCCGGTCCGGATGACGCACTTCCAGTCCGGCTTTACACGGCGCCGCATTTAAACCCCATTTGCTCCCTTCCCATACACCTGTCACCCAGCAGACAAGGCAGGGCGCAGGAGCGCGCCTGTAAACCTGTACATTCGCTTCTTAAGGTATGTCTTTGATTCAAAGCGGTTCACCCCATCTGCCATCACTCTGGGCTGCAACTTATGCCACATTTACCCCATGTAGGCTCTGTGGACGCCATCCAGGACATGTTTTAACCCCATCCAGGGCACATTTAACCCCTACTTTCTGTACACAGCAGGGCGCAGGTGCGCCGCCTATATTTTCATTTCATCCACCTCCAAAGGTATGTTTTCATGTAAATAGTCCACTCCATCTGCCACTATAATGGGCTATAATTTGTGTTCCATTTGCCCTGTACAGGCTATCAGGACGCCGCTCAGGACAGACTTTACCCTATTCTGGATACATTTAACTCCTGCTCTTTGTACACAGCAGTTAATCTCTGACATTTCAATGATGGTGACCCCTGTTTCCCTATATTTAATCATTTTGATATTATCTGCAGCATCTGGCTCTGCTATAAGGGAATTTACAAGGAATTTATTGCCTCTACTATGTGCCATATCTCTGTTGTACTAATTTTACAAGGTAGAAATGCGCTACTTCTTTGTTTCTTATATCATTGTGCTTTTGTTCTACTATGATTATATAAATCGTTACTCTATATATCTCCATGTTGAGATTGTATAATGATGCTCCATATGTACTTTAACGATATATTCTACTTTCTGGATTATTATCTACATGACATTTTTCGCAATCAATTATATATGATCCAGCCCATATCTGTATATATGTTATATATGTATATGTAATCACTATATAATTGCCTCACACTATGTTTCTTCTATTTTTCTCTAGTACCCTATGATTAAGATCCGGGAGGGTCGAAACGTTGGGTATCTGTATATTGTACATATTATTATTACGGCACTGGCACTTTCTTCTTTTGGATTGGATAATTTTTCAAATAAAAATATTTTTCTGCATAGTAATCAATTGTAGTGTGTGGTGAATTTTGCTCTTCCTATATTTGTTGGTGCCGCTTAGGACCAATTCACCAGCACCTCCTATACACTAGACTTGAGTGCACACCATTTCACCCATATTACCTTGTCGTGGTGGTGGCTTAAAAAAATCTTTTGGTCAAAACAAAAGCTGATGGCTATGCATGTGATTTGATGTTAATGTGTCATTGGTGAGGGCGTGGTGCAGAAGTGGAGTTTTTCCAAGAAAAGGCAGAGGGATTTTGGATAGTTCGCGTGGTGGAGGAGGAGCTAGGGTGGAGGCGGAACTTGGGGTGGAGCTTAAAGGGGGGCCCCATAAATTTTGCCAGTATGGGGCCCCAAAATTCCTAGTGGCAGCCCTGGTTGTGATAACTGGAGAGAGAGACTGGAGGAGATGTGAGGGAATGGGGTCGGTAGTGCACGAGAGGAAGAGAGGAGTCTGGAGACTTCTTCTTCTGTGATGGGATCAAATGTGGAAAGTGAGCCAGGGGAACAGCAGGGTGGGATGGGAGTCACAGCCCTTGGTGGTTGAGAGCAGATTTCCTGACGGATAGTATCTATTTTTTCTATAAAATGGGAGGCCAGGTCGTCAGCACAAATGTCTGTGATAGGGGCTTGTGCTTTTGGCCTGAGGAGGGAGTGAAAAGTGTCAAAAAGTTTCTTGGGGTTGTTGGCTAGTGAGGAGATCAGGGTGGTGAAGTAGGTCTCTTTGGCGAGGTGAAGGGCAGCATTATAAGTTCTTAACATGAATTTAAAGTGGATGAAGTCTTCTGGTGTGCGGGTTTTTCTCCAAAGGCGTTCAGCACTCCTAAAGCATCGCTGAAGAAGTTGAGTTTGTAATGTGAGCCAGGGCTGTTTTACTGTGTGTTTGGAAGTTCTGAGGGTGAGCGGTGCTACTTGGTCAAGGGTGCTTCTAAGAGTGTCATTGTAGTGATGAACAGCCAGATTAGGACAAGAAAAAGAGGAGATTGGGGACAGCGATGAGTGTAGGGAGTCTGAAAGTGTCTGAGGGTTAATGGCTTGTAGATTTCTGAATGTGTGGTAGGTAGGAGTGCGCTGGGGTGGTGGAGGATTTGTGAGCATGAAGGAGAGAATGTTGTGGTCAGACAGTGGAAGCGGTGAGTTATTTAGGTGGGAGATTGAACAGAGGCGGACAAAGACCAGGTCAAGGGTGTTACCATCCTTGTGTGTCTCAGAGGTTGAAAGCTGTGAGAGGCCTAGAGAAGTGGTTAGTGATAGAAGCTGAGATGCAGGTGTGGAAGTAGGGCTGTTAATGGGGATGTTGAAGTCTCCAAGGATAAGGGTTGGTAGTTCTGAGGACATGAAGTGCGGCAGCCAGGCAGAGAAGTGGTCAAGGAACTGGGTGGGCGAGCCTGGGGGCCGATATATGACGGCTACTCTGAGGGAGAGGGGACGAAAGAGTCTGATGGTGTGGACCTCAAAAGAAGGGAATGAGAGTGATGGAATTGGGGGGATGACCTGGAAAGTGCATTGTGGGGACAGGAGTATGCCGACTCCACCACCATGTCTGTTTGAGGGTCTCGGGGAATGGGAGAACTGTAAGCCACCATAGGAAATGGCAGCAGGGGAGACCGTGTCAGAATCCTGAATCCAGGTTTCAGTGAGGGTCAACAGATGAAGAGAGTTGTTCAGAAAGTAGTTGTGCAGGAAGGATAGCTTGTTGCATGCAGACCGTGGATTCCAGAGGGCACAGTTAAACGAAGGAGATGAGGGAGTGCAAGTAATATTAATAAGATTATTATGGTTTCGATATGAGGTAGGGTAGGGATTGAGGTTGGGGGATGGTGGACCAGGGTTGGGGGAGATGTCCCCTGAAATCAGTAGGAGTAGGAAGATAAAGAGCAGGTAGTTGTTGGAGTTGTAAGTAGGTTTTTTCTGTGATATGTTTGGGCAAGATGGGCTGAGGTTTCTCAGGAAGGTGAGGAGTGCATGGGAACTGTACATGGGAGAGGGAAGTATGGAGGGGCTGATGTGCATGAGTCGTGATGGAGGGGGGATGGGGTGGTGAATGTGGATGGCAAGGGAACACAGGAGGATAGAGGTAATGTACATAATTAAAAAGAAAACAAAAAAACAAGAAACAAATATCCTAAAATAAAATAAAAAATATATTGCAAAACATGCATGAGGTTGTAATAATAATAATAAAGGTATTTGATAAACATAATTTTGATCAAATTTTGTTTTTCATGATTAAAAAGAAAGCAAAGTGTGGGCTACCTGATTCCAGCCCTGATTAACTGCCATGGATAACTGCCGTTTACTCGATGCTTGTCTTCTATGATGCTTAGCTTTCTGTGATGCGTGCACCCCACACATGCGTGCACCCCTTAGACTACTCCTAAATATATAGCCCACACTACAGGGTTAGGAGAGTGGGATTGTGGGAGCTGGTTTGGGATAATTTGGCAGCTGGGGCAGCACACCAGGGGGTGGTTAAATGATCAAGGGCCTAGAGCTGGCTACATCTATATGTTATAGCACCTTCCACCTGATAAGATCTACAGAGGGCCAAATCACAGGATATGAAGCAGTAAGTATTAAACAGTGCTAAGATGAATTATACTAAAGCTTTACCAGGCACATTAAACTATGTTGCAAGATGGTTAAGCAGTGCTTGGCAGCAACTAGACGTATGGAGTTCATACCAATAGGATAAATAGCAGCATGCAACACAGATAGCAGAGATGGGATTGTATCATTCAGCTGATTGCTTCCAGTGAATGCAGTTCATACCAATAGGATAAATAGCAGCATGCAACACAGATAGCAGAGATGGGATTGTATCATTCAGCTGATTGCTTCCAGTGAATGCAGTTCATACCAATAGGATAAATAGCAGCATGGAACACAGATAGCAGAGATGGGATTGTATCATTCAGCTGATTGATTCCAGTGAATGCAGTTCATACCAATAGGATAAATAGCAGCATGCAACACAGATAGCAGAGATGGGATTGTATCATTCAGCTGATTGCTTCCAGTGAATGCAGTTCATACCTGTGTGAAGAGAGAAGATGAATGTTAATTCCTTGCCATGGATAACTGCCGTTTACTCGATGCTTGATCAATTTTACCTTCAAATTAAGGGCACCGCTATGGGCACGAATACTGCACCTCCGTATGCAAATTGCTACGTAGCACAATATGAAGAAACGGTCATATATGCCGATGATCTCTTCCGCAGACACGCACTGCTGTGGAAGAGATACATCGATGACATTTTTTGCATTTGGGATGGAACACTGGATACTCTAAATTCATTTTACTCCCGCCTATGTTCATCATGGCCGGGCTTAGATTTTTACTATGACCCATGCTCAGCATAAAATCAATTTTCTGGACACTCTGGTCATCAAGATAAACTGGCCTCTTTCACTGACATTTATGTGAAACCTACAGACAAAAAACAAGCTTACTTCAATTGGTAGCTTTCATCCCACGAGGATGAAAAATGCCATACCCAAGTCCCAGTTCAAAAGGGTAAAAAGAATAGTTTCCAACCATGAAACTCAACAAACAAGATTAAAAAGAAATGCTAATAAATTCACCGAAAGGGGCTACTGTTGTGAATAGGCTGGAAATGAGTTCTGAGCAGAAGCTCCCTCTGGTGGTTACAAACGGTACTGGACTGTCCGTGAAGATTGTGAGGTTTGGGGAAATAAGGTGTTACTGACTGGTCTTATATAAGGGAGTCACCTTCCCATCAGGGTTGCCGGTGATCAATTGTTCTGGTCTCAATCCTTGATTCCTGTTTCCTGCTGTGTCGTGTTGAATCTCCTGCTAACAGATAAGACATTTTCTTCTTTTTTTTTTTGTGCTTGATTTTTGCATTTTGTCCTGCACTTCTGTGGGGGCCTTCAGGGTCCCCTCTGGGGGATTTTGCCTTCAGTTCGTTCAGCCATGATGTTGGTACATTTGCTTTTTCCAGTTTTTTCAGTGGCTGCTGTTTTGTTTTTGGTTACACCAGAGAACTAATTTAAGTGGTGAGGTCGTGTGATCTCAGGTGTTTTTGAAATTAGTAGAGTTGGTGCTTTTCAGGGTTTTTTGGGATTGCAGTAAGTGCCCTTTCCTATCCTTTTCTATTTAGTAGTTTGGGCCCCAACGTTTGCTCATACTATTTTCTGTCTTGTCAGTATTTCTTCTTGTCTAACGCCATTACATGTTTGGGGGCTTTCTATGTTCTTTGGGATCTGCTCCGGGGCAGATAGCTTTCCCTTTCTATCTTTAGGTGTAGTTAGTTTCTCAGGCTGTGACGAGGCGTCTAGGACAACGTAGGAACGCTCCACGGCTGCCTCTAGTTGTGGTGGTTAGTCAGGGTACTGCAATCTCATAGTTTCCAACTGCTCTGGTGTATTTCCTTTTTTGCCTGCTCTCCTCAGCTCCAAATCATAACAGTATCAACGGCCTAAACTGAAAAGTATATGGTACCACAGAAGGGAAAAATATTGTGAAAAAAAAAAGTTGTCAGAGTTGTCAGAGATTTTTTTTTTTTCTGTTTGTTGCATTTTTTTTTTCCCCTGTATCTCTGGGTGCTGAGGAGGATTTTTTTTTTTTTTGTCTCTCAATGGAGTTTGCACAGTTGTCTGGCCCGTGTGGATCAGCTTGCCACTGAAGTTCGGAGTATTGCTACCTGTCTTGTAGGTTGCCTGTTGTGGAACTAGGATTCCCATGCCAGTTTTGTTTTTGGGGGATCGAGCTAAGTTTCAGAATTTCAAAAATAACTGTAAATTGTTTTTTTGCCTTAAAATCTAAGTCCTCAGGGAACGCAGCGCAGCAGGTTCAAATTGTCATCTCTCTCCTGCGCGGCACCCCTCAGGATTGGCTTTTTTCCGACACCTGGGGATCCTGTTTTGAGTGATTTGAGCGTTTTTTCAGGCTTTGGGGTTATTGTACGATGAGCCTAATGTCACTGATCAAGCTGAAAAAGCCTTGTTGGCATTAAGTCAGGTGCTTGGGACGCTGAGTTATACTGTAGGATTCCGTAGGGGGCAGTCCTGACCAAATGGAATGCGACGCTTTGGCAGCTCTTTTTCGGAAGGGACTGTCAGATAATGTAAAGGATGTTATGGTGGGATTCCCTGTTCCCTCTTGTCTCAATGATTCTATGTCATTGGCGATTCAAATTGACAGACGTTTGCGTGAGCGGAAAGGTATGCGTGGATTAATGTTGCCTTGTGAACCTGCTTCTGAATCCATGCAGTGTGATAGAGTGGTTTCTGGGCACAGGTCATGAATTTCGAAAGGCAATGGGTTATGTTTCTACTGTGGTGATGCCTCTCATGCTATTTCTGTCTGCCCCAAGCGGGGAATACGTTTTGCTCGCTCAGTTGTCTTGGGTAGTGTTTCAGACTAAATTTTTGTTAACTGTTACCCTGATATGCTCTCTGTCCTCATTTTCTGCTCAGGCTTTTGTTGATTCTGGAGCAGCTATTAACCTGATGGATTTTGATTTTGCTAAACGTTGTGGGTTTCCCTTGATACCCCTACGGAAGTCTATTCCTCTACTGGGATCGATTCTACCCCTTTGGCTGAGAATAAACCTCAGTTCTCTACTCAGGTGATAATGAGGGTAGAACCTGATCATCAGGAGAGTTGCAAATTTTTGGTTCTGTATAATCTGCATGACATTACGTACTGGGTTTCCTTGGTTACAGTCTCATAATCCTGTTTTTGGATTGGAAATCTGTGTCTGTTACCAGTTGGGGCTGTCAATGTGTTAATACCAACACTCCTGTTTTTTCTGCCTCCCCTAGGCTCAGGATGTTCTGACTTTTTGATTGATTTTCTGATGTGTTTA
Source organism: Oophaga sylvatica (assembly GCA_033576555.1). Classification (NCBI taxonomy): domain Eukaryota; kingdom Metazoa; phylum Chordata; class Amphibia; order Anura; family Dendrobatidae; genus Oophaga; species Oophaga sylvatica. The sequence continues at coordinate 50,358 of JARQOD010004481.1, forward strand.
GCGAAAGTAAATCTGCATCCTTACCTCCCCATAGGAGTATGACTGCGCTATTGATTAGTGCTGGTAGTAAATTCCCTAAAGGTCGCCTTTAACTTGTCTGTACCTGAACATGACGCTATGCGGTCTTATATCAATGAGTCATTGGAGAAGGGTCATATCAGACCATCCTCTTCACCCTTAGGTGCCAGTTTTTTCTTTGTGCCAAAAGATGGTTCATTAGCCGTGTATTGATTATCGTCTCTTGAACAATATTACTGTGAAATATCAATATCCGTTACCCTTGATCTCTGATCTGTTTTCCAGGGTGAAAAACGCTACTTGGTTTTTACCAAGCTTGACCTCAGGGGGCATATAACCTTATTCGCATTAGCACGGGGATATTGGAAGACGGCATTTAATACCCTGAAGGCATTTTGAGTACCTTGTGATGCCCTTTGGGCTCACTAATGCTCCTTCTGTCTTCCAGTCCTTCATGAATGACTGTAAGGTTCTGTGTACATGTTCCTGAAACATCATTTTGTTCGTCGCCATTTTACTTTCTGTCTTGCTGCAGCTATCTTGCCCTCAGTCAAATGGAGTTTCCAGCTTGCATGTTCCCGCCCTGATTCTCTCCTTTTGCTTCTTAGCAAGCCCCAGCTGAGCAATCAGTGCTCAAATCTAGCTGCAGTGAACCTGTGACCTGACTCCAAAGCCTTGGACCTTGTAGTCCAGCTATTCCTACTGGAGGAACTCTGAAGCACTTGTGGACTCTGAACCCTGCTCTTTGAAAGACCCACGTTTGCATGAACTTACGGTAACAGAGAAGAAGATCCTGACCTGTTGTGGAGAGTGATTGCTGAGCTTAGATTACTCTGGCCTGCTGTTCTCTGTTTTGTGTCTGCAAACTGTGTGACTATTTTTGCAACTTGTATGAAGTATACAAGACTTTCTATATCAAACCTGTGTCTCATGTATTTTCATCGCACCCAACACAAGACGTTATAACTGTCTACATTCATTACAAACATTTTCAGGGATTTTTGGATAAATTTCTATTGTTTATTTGGATGATATCTTGATTTTTCCAATGATGGGCCTCATGTAAAACATGTTCGGACTTGTTCCAGTTTTGAGAGAGAATGCTCTGTATTGAAGGGATAAAGTGTCTTTTTGACGTAAACGAGGATTATTTCTGGGTTTCATTTTTTCCCCGTCTGTTATGAAAGGACCCGGTCAAAGTTCAGGCTTCTGTGATTGGGTCCAACCTACTTCTTTAAAGGCCTTCAAAGATTCTTGGGTTTTGCCAATTTTAGCGTAAATTTATTGGTAATTTCTTGTTATTGTTAAACCATTAAAATTTAACCAAGAAGGGTTCTGATGTGGTGATTGGCCTCCTGAGGCGTTCTCTTTAGGAATTAAGCGAGATTCATTCTGTCCTGTTCACGGCAGCCTGATGTTTCTCTACCATTTCAGGTGGGGTTGTGCCTTGAATTGGGGGGCAGGTGCCGTTTTGTCCAAGAGATCCGAACCCTAAAAGTAAAACCCTTGTGCCTTTTTCTTCGAAAATTTTTCCCACTGAACGTAATTATGAGTGGGAACGGGAGTTATTAACCATAAGTGGGCTTTTGAAGAGTGGAGACTTGGCTGGAGGAGCCAAACATAGGTGGGGTCCTTATGACCAAAGAATTAGTTTATTGGTTCTCCAAGCACTTAATCCTGACAGGCCAGGTGGCCTTGTTTTTCACCGTTTTAATTTTGTGGTTTCATTTCTTCCTGGCACTAAAAATGTTAAGGCGGGATGCCCTTCGAGGGTTTCCTGGCGGACTCTCCTGAGTTATCTGATCCTTTGTTATTTGAAGAGGGTGTAGTTCTTTTCCGCCATCTCGCCCAATTTGAACTGCTCGGGGGGTGCCGGAAATAAGCCGAGCGCGCCTTTTGGGGGAAATTGTTTGTCCCGGCCATGAAAAAGAGTGTAATGTCTGAGATTCATTTCGCGTTGGCGGTCATCCCGGAATTTTTGGTACCGGGGGACTTGGTTGGTCGGTCTTTTGGTGGCCTACCTTGTCTTGAGCGGGAGTTTGTGCAGTCCGCGGGATTCTCTCGCCAAGCCTTCTTCGTTTAGGGTTTGTTGATGCCATTACGGTGCCCAAGAGACCATGGACCCATATTCTTGGATTTCATTTCCGCCTCCCTGTTTTCAGGAATGCCGTCACTGGGTGATTTGCATAGGTTTTCCAAGATTACATTTGTGCCATTACTAAGTGCCTTCCTCCCTGAATTGGTGCCTTTGTTCTTCGACATGTTCGTTTACCGGCATTCGGAACATTTGGTTCTGAAGAGGAGTCCTTTGTTTCCAGTTTTTGAGGGGCCTTTTGTTCTAAAAAAAATTTTGGGGTTCAATTGTCTTTCTCCTCGGGTTTCAACCTAACAATGGTCAAATGAGAGAAACAAACCAGACTTGGGCTTATCTAAGAGCTTTTTCTGTGTCGGAGATTGGGTCTCTTTTTTGCCTTTGGCTGAGTTTGCTTTAATAATAGGGCTAGCTCTGCCACTTTGATGTCTCCATTTTTCTGTAATTCTGGGTTTCCCCTCGATTTTCTTTGGACAGACGAAGGCTCTGTCTGCCGGGGTTGACTTGTTGTGGAGGTATGCAACAGATTTGGGGACCAGGTGTGGAGAGGTTGTCCCTCTCTCAGGAGAGGGCCCAGCGGTTTGCTAACCGGCATAACTGTGGTCCTCGTTTAAAGTGGGGATTGGTTGGTTGTCCCAAGAAATTTCCTATGAAGTGGCATCTCTAAATTTAAGCCTAGGTTCATTGGACCTTATAAGATCATGGAGATTCTTAACCCTGTTTCTTTTCATTTGCTTTTCCGGGGACATTTAAGATCCAAAAACGGTTCCACAAGTCCTTGTTGAAAAAGGTTTGTTGACAGTGGTTCCATACTGTGCCTCCTGGACCTGTTTTGGTTGAGGGCCAAGGAGTTTTGTGGTTGAGAAAAATTGAATTCCGTTTTTCTAGACGGGAAACCCAGTATTTGGTTAAATGGAGAGGTTTGGTCGGGAAGACAATTTTGGGTGTTTGCTTCGGACATCCTGCTAGGGGACTCATCCGTGCGTACATAGAATACCTACCGACCTGGTTGTAAATAGGGTTCGGGTGCCCTCCTCAAGGGGAGGGGTACTGTTGTGAATAGGCTGGAAATGATTCTGAGCAAGGCTTCTGGGGTACAAACGGTTCTGGCTTCAGTTTTGGGAGGATTGGGAATCAGGTGTTACTGATGGTCTTTTATAAGGGGTCACCTTCCCATCAGGGTTGCCGGGGGGATCAATTGTTCTGGTCTCATCCTTGATTCCTGGTTTCTTGGTACCTGCTTGTCGTGTCTGAATGTCTGTAAAGATAAAGACATTTTCTTCTTTTGTTTTTGGCTGATTTTGATTTTGTCCTGCACTTTGTGGGGCCTTCAGGGCCCTCTGGGGGCTTTTGCTCTCAGTTCAGTTCACCACTGATGTTGGTACATTTGCTTTTTCCTTTTTTCAGTGGCTGCTGTTTTGTTTTTGGTTTCACAAGAACTAATTTAGGTGGTGGGTGTGTGATCTCAGGTGTTTTTGAAATTTGAAGTTTGTTTTAGGGTTTTTTGGGATTGCGTATGCCCCTTCCCATCCTTTTCTATTTTGAAGTTTGGGCCCCCCCGTTTTTCTCTACTATTTTCTGTCTGTGTAGTTTTTTTTCTGTCTAACCCCCATTTAAAAGTTTGGGGGGTTTCTATGTTCTTTGGGGGCCTGCTCCGGGGCGAGTTTCCTCTTTTTATCTTTAGGTGTAGTTATTTCTCGGTGGGAGGCGTCTGGCCACTGGAAAACCCCCCGGGTGCCTCTAGTTTTGGTGGTTAGCGGGGACTGCAATTCATGTTTCCCCGCTCTGGTGTATTTCCTTTTTTGCCCCGCCTTTCCCAGCTACCAAAAAAAAAGGTACCCCTAAATTTAAATTTTCGATCATAATTTTCCCCCCAACCCCAAATAACAGGCAACAGGGTTCCCTTTTTACATGATTTCACCGCAGCATACATTTTAATAATAGTCGTTACATTGCCACCCCTTCAAGACAGCCCACCGAATTTTTGAGTTCAAAAGAAACCCTTTTCCATGCTTGCGCCCCAAAAAATATTCGTGACCTTTATAAGGGGGGCATAGGTTCCAATAAAACCCCAAAAAACAACATGTTTTTCATGAATCCAAAATAAAGGCACCCTTCCCCTCTTG
>JARQOD010004482.1:0-54592 GCA_033576555.1 Oophaga sylvatica
TTTGGAGCTAGGCCCCTAATGGGGCATGATGCTTCCTTTGGACCTAGGCCCCTAATGGGGCCTGCTGCTTCCTTTGGACCTAGGCCCCTAATGGGGCCTGCTGTCTCCTAGGGCCCCATTAGGGGCCTGCTGCTTCCTGGGGCCTCTAATGTGGCCCGCTGTGTCCTGGCCCCCCCCGCACACATGCGATTTGCACACTTAGTCATGTACCCACGAGCTGCTCTCCCTAATGCTCTCAATGTTCAGTGAAAAACTGAGAGAAGCAGGAAGAGAAGCTCGATGTCACAGGACCATAAGTATAAAAATCGCATATGAGTGAAGTGTCCATGTGATGACTGCTGGAACCTGCAGAGCTGAATCCTGACTTTGCAGCTTCTGAATTCTCACAACGAATGCACTGCACACTTTTAGGATTCTTCATTACCGGTGGCAAGAGTACACGGTCATGTCAGCATAAGCATGTGATTTATATACTTCTGGCCACATTCTGACTAGACGTGCCCGGCCTCGCTCCGTTCATTTTCATTGAGTGAGGCCACACGTCTAGTCAGCATGTGACCGCTTGTACGTAAATCACCGGCACGAGAGAATCCTAACAGCGTGCAGTGATCACTGTGAGAATTCTGAAATTGACTCATTCTCATGTTTTTATTTATGTTAGGAACATTAAAGGGGTTGTCCAGGTTTGTGCTGAGTCTTCAGTCATTCTATGTGACACAGACCTGGAGAACCCCTTTAATGCTCCTAACAAATAAAGACATGAGAATTAGTCAATTTCACAAATAATATTTACATCCAGGTACCTTATAGATGACGCTGTCTCTGGAGTCGTTCTCCTTTTCTTCATCTTGTCAAGATCCCATGATGAGTTTTCTCATCCACAGCCGTCTCTGCAGAGACGGGCTCCCCGGCTCTCAGTCAGTGGATAGGTTTTTTGCAGCTCTGGGTCTTGTATATGATGACCCGGATCGGATCTCCCTTGCTGAATCTAAGTTACGTAGGATCCAGCAGGGAGATCGTCCGGCGGAGGAATTCTGTTCGGAGTTCCGTAGGTGGGCCACGGACACCCAGTGGAATGACCCGGCTCTTAGGAGCCAGTTTTGTCAAGGTTTATCTGACAAATTAAAGGATGTATTGGCACAGTATGACCCTCCCGCGTCACTGGAAGCCGCTATGGCCCTTGCTATTCGTATTGACAGACGGCTTCGGGAGAGGTGCGGGGTAACTCCGCCCCCTGTGATGACTCCACCTTCCTCAAGGGTCCCTTATATGGAGGTTCCCCTGGTCAGTCCAGAGGAGCCTATGCAATTAGGAGGGACATCATTTCGGGGGAAAGCCCGGCGGAGCGCCACAAAACAGGAAGTTGTTTCTTCTGTGGGAAAAAGGGACATTTTATTGGGGGGTGTCCATCCCGTCCTTTGCAGAGTAAAGGGTCGTCGGAAAACTATTGATCCCAGGTTGTGTTGTGGACGGCAATCTGGGAGTAAGTATTTCGTCCCTTAGTTCGTCTCAGTTTCTCGTACCGGCGGAGGTGGTGGTGGGTACGAGAACTGAGAGGATATCTGTTCTTCTGGATAGTGGGGCCGGGGCTAATCTGGTGGACGCTCGGCTTGCCCGGGTTCAAGGTATGCAATTGAGTGTGTTGGCTAAACCCATCCCCATATTCTCGATCGACGCCAGACCTCTCTGTCAGGGAAGTTTTTTGCAAGCTGTGCATAACGTAAAACTTCAAGTGGGGGCGATACATAAAGAACTGTTGTCTTGTTACGTGTTGGAGGGTCTTCCCACTCCTATAGTGTTGGGCCTTCCTTGGTTAACTAAGCATAACCCAGTTATTGATTGGCAATCCAGAGAGATAAGCCAATGGAGTGAATTCTGTAATAAAAACTGCATGAATACTGTCATCGATGCGGTCACTCCTAGGGTCTTACCTCCATTTCTGGCGGACTTTGAAGATGTATTCTCAGAGAAAGGGTGTCAGGAACTACCTCCTCATCGCGTGTATGACTGTTCTGTAAAACTGCTCCCTGATGCCAAGTTACCTAAATCTAGGTTGTATAACCTATCTGGTCCTGAGAGGCAGGCCATGAAGGATTATATTGCTGAAAGTCTGGCAAAGGGGCATATTAGACCTTCATCTTCCCCGGTGGCCGCGGGTTCTTCTTTGTGAAGAAGAAAGATGGAGGCCTACGCCCTTGCCTGGATTTCCGTGAACTTAATCGGATTACGGTCCGAGATCCGTATCCGCTCCCACTTATTCCCTATCTCTTCAATCAGATCGTGGGCGCCAAATGGTTCTCGAAGTTGGATCTCAGGGGGGGCGTACAATCTGATTAGGATGAAGGAGGGGGATGAGTGGAAGACGGCGTTTAACACTCCAGAGGGGCATTATGAGAACCTTGTCATGCCATTCGGTCTGACTAATGCCCCGGCGGTGTTCCAACACTTTGTAAATGACATTTTTCGCCACCTGGTGGGACAGTTTGTGGTCATATATCTGGATGATATCTTAATTTACTCGCCGGATCTTGTGTCTCATCAGGAGCATGTTAGGCAGGTGTTACAGATCTTGCGGTATAATAAACTGTACGCCAAATGGGAAAAGTGTGTATTCGCCGTACAGGAACTCCAGTTTTTAGGCTTTCTGGTTTCAGCGTCCGGTTTTCGTATGGACCCTGGGAAAGTACGGGCAGTTCTTGAGTGGGATCTGCCAGAGAATCTTAAGGCTCTACAATGTTTCCTGGGGTTTGCGAATTATTACCGGAAATTTATTCGTAATTTCTCGTCCATGGTTAAACCACTCACAGACATGACAAAAAAGGGGACGGATTTTTCTAGGTGGTCTGACAAGGCTTGTCAAGCATTCTCCTTGAAAAAATGCTTTGCCTCGGCACCCATACTTATTCAACCTGATGCGTCACAGCCGTTCATTGTAGAGGTAGATGCTTCCGAGGTAGGGGTGGGAGCAGTATTGTCACAAGGTTCGTCCCCTGGTAAGTGGCATCCGTGCGCATTTTTCTCTAAAAAACTGTCGTCCGCTGAGAGGAATTACTGTAGCGCTTCCCACGGCTGTGGGGCGTCGGGACATGGCATAGCTTGCCTAGCTAGCCAATGCTCCCACGCCGCCAGTCCACGACGACGTGAGGCATGGGTCCCAGATGGTAAGAGAATGTGGACCCACTGGACCACGGAGGGAGACCCGGGCCTGCCCGGACTAGGGAAGGGCAGCGACCGGGATCCGTGGCAGCTGAGCATGTGGGCAAGGTGGCGACCTGCAGGACTAGACAACACCGCACAACTTCAGGTAAGAAGAAACATAAAGTTTACTTAAAGAAACACAGTACATAAAACAGAACATAAGACCGGGCTCCCGATTCCGCACATCAGAGAAGGGTACACGACTCAGGATCATAGACGAGTGCTGGAGGACATCACGGGTAGATGCAGTCCAGGGTTATCTGGCACGGGCATACTTGGACGGCCTCTCTCTCAGGCCTTAGGCGTAGCACAGGCTCAGCAGGAGAACATCAGACACCGACCTCAGACAGACTTCAGACGATGGCGGGGTCATCACGGGTTGATGAAGTCCAGGATCATCTGGCACGGGCATACTAGTATGGCCTCACTCTCAGGCCTCGGGCGTAGCACAGGCTCAGCAGGAGAACATCAGACACCGGCCCAGGACGAACGTCAGACGATGGCGGGGTCATCACGGGTTGATGAAGTCCAGGGTCATCTGGCACGGGCATACTAGGACGGCCTCTCTCTCAGGCCTCAGGCGTAGCACAGGCTCAGCAGGAGAACATCAGACACCGACCCAGGACAGACGTCATCACAGGGTAGACCAAGGAGGAACCGGCAGGACAGGCAGGTTGTCACGGCAAGTGACCAAGGCAGTCTCTGGGACAGGCAGGTTGTCACGGCTAGTGACCAGGGCAATCTCTGGGACAGGCAGGTTGTCACGGCAAGTGACCAGGGCAGGCAGGTTGTCACGGCAAGTGACCAGGCAGGCAGGTTGTCACGGCAATTGACCAGGCAGGCAGGTTGTCACGGCAAGTGACCAGGGCAGGCAGGTTGTCACAGCAAGTGACCAGGGCAGGCAGGTTGTCACGGCAAGTGACCAGGCAGGCAGGTTGTCACGGCAAGTGACCAGGCAGTCTCTGGGACAGGAAGGTTGTCACGACAAGTGACCAGGCAGTCTCTGGGACAGGCAGGTTGTCACGGAAAGTGACCAGGGTAGTCTCTGGGACAGGCAGGTTGTCACGGCAAGTGACCAGGCAGTCTCTGGGACAGGCAGGTTGTCACGACAAGTGACCAGGCAGTCTCTGGACAGGCAGGTTGTCACGGCAAGTGACCAGGCAGTCTCTAGACAGGCAGGTTGTCACAGTAAGTGACCAGGCAGTCTCTAGACAGGCAGGTATATACGACCTGATATGGTGGAGCCTCCAGGTAGGCTGCAGTCGGATGGCAGATGATCGCTCCCAGGTGAGCAGGCAAGAGCCGGGGATCTCTGCAGATGATGTCCGAACTTCCGGATGGAGCTGCAGTCGGATGGCAGATGATCGCTCCTAGGTGAGCAGGCAAGAGCCGGGGATCTCTGCAGATGACGTCCGAACCTCTGGAAGGAACTGCAGACGGATGGCAGACAGGCAAGCCGACAGGTAACAGACAGGTAACTGGAATCAGGAGCTGATGGCTGAAACAGAGTTAGACTGCACAGGAACACGGATTGGATCTCAGAGAGTCAGGAACACAGACAGGAACACGGACTGGGTCTCAGGGAGTCAGGAACACGGACAGGAACATGGATTGAATCACAGGAACACGGACTGGAACACAGGCCTCGGACTCCGGACATCTGGCACTGATCAGCAGGCTCCGGACATCTGGCAATGATCGGCAGGATCCGGACATCAGGCAGGAAGGATAGGATCCGGACATCTGGAAGTGGTCGTCGGACATCGGACATCAGGCCATGGTCATCAGGCATAGGATCCGGACATCTGGCAGCGACCTGAAAAGGAACCCCAGCGGTCTGGTGCAAGCCCCGCCAGGCTCAACGGGAGCTGGCCGGGGATTGCACAGAGGCTGAGCACAGAGTAACAGAAACTCAGCACACACCGGACTCCTCCTTCCAAGATGAACTCAGGTTATATAGCAAGGATTCACAGTCACTGGCACAGGGTTCTGGACACAGCAGGATTTCAGGAACATAACACAGAGGACACAGTTCAGAAAGTCAGGTACAGGATGCGATCCAAGATCAGGGGTTCAGGTAATTAGACACAGCAGGAACAGGCCTGGATATACAGCCTCCAGGAACGGCGATCTGGGTAATCAGCCCCCAGCATAGGCGGAAACACAAGACACAATTCAGACATTCAGGTACCGGGTTTGATCCAGGATCAGGGAACAAGACACAGCAGGAACAGGGAATCAGCTCTCCAGAGCTGATCAACTTCAGAGCAGGAGCTGAACACACAACCACATACGGCTAGGTTCAGGGATTCAGTGTGGATTCAATGCGAAGCTCTGGCAACGCCCACTAGGGCTGGGGAACTTTATATATGAGCTGCTTCACAGCGATAGGCTGGAGCAGTAATTCTAGTAAACACCCAATCCACATAAAAGCAGGACAGGTGTGGGCCGCGCCCCCTATGCAGAGCCAGACAGCACAACACAGAGGGAACCCAACAATGGCTGCTGCCAACCACGTAGTAAGTCATGCACCACTGCAGAGGACTTTGCAAGCTACGGACGGCTTTCACAGCAAGTCAGGAACCGCACATGCGGGCGGTCATGCAAAGCAGCGGAGCCACTCACGCAAGTACGGGTACGCAGCAGAGCCGGGAACTGAGCAGCATCCATATAGGTAACAGACAACAGTATCCCAGCTGGTTAGGGGGAAAGGAGCAAAAGGGTTAATGCAAAAAACATGCAGAGTAACGCTGGAAAACAAAGTACAGACAATACCAGCGTTACAATTACGATGTCGGCAATAGGGAACTCTTGGCCATTAAGTTGGCTTTTGAGGAGTGGCGCCATTTTTTGGAGGGGGCAGTCCATCCGGTCACTGTCATCACCGATCACAAGAACCTGCTATATCTGGAGTCTGCAAAACGTCTGAATCCCAGACAAGCTAGGTGGTCATTATTTTTTACCAGGTTTAATTTTGTCGTCACATATCGTCCTGGGTCAAAAAATGTAAAGGCGGATGCCTTATCTCGTAGTTTCCCTGGGGCCGGGAATACGGAGGACCCGGTTCCTATCCTTCAGGAGGGGGTGGTGGTGTCGGCAGTATGCTCTGAGCTTGAGGAGGAGGTATTGGAGGCTCAGGGGGACGCCCCTGTAGGAACTCCAGGGAGACTGTTTGTTCCAAATCAGTTGCGACAAAAGGTGATCGAGGCACACCATAATTCAGCTTTAGCAGGACACCCAGGGAGTAAAGCAACTGATGATCTCCTCTCGCGTCGGTTTTGGTGGCCTAACTTACATAGGGAGGTGGTAACTTTTGTCGCGTCCTGCGAGGTTTGTGCGCGCTCTAAGACCCCACATACCCGTCCGTCTGGGACCCTCTTACCTTTGAAGATCCCGGAGCGTCCGTGGACTCATCTGTCTATGGACTTCATTACGGACCTCCCGCCATCTTCGGGTAAAACAGTCATACTCGTTGTTGTGGACAGGTTCAGCAAGATGGCACATTTTATCGCTCTTCCCGCTCTTCCTAATGCTAAAACTCTTGCACAGGTGTTCATTGGGGAGATTGTAAGGCTTCACGGGGTACCCTCCGATGTGGTGTCGGATCGGGGGTCTCAGTTTGTGTCCAAATTCTGGAAGGCATTTTGTACACGGCGGGGGATGCAGTTGTCATTTTCATCGGCTTTTCATCCACAGACCAATGGTCAGACAGAGCGTCTGAACCAGAGCTTGGAGACATATCTCCGGTGTTTTGTGTCAGAGAACCAGGAGGACTGGGCTTCTTTCTTGCCTCTGGCGGAGTTTGCTCTTAATAATAGGCGGAACGAGTCCACTGGTAAGTCCCCGTTTTTTGGGCATATGGTTTTCACCCCCAGTTTTGTACTTTCAATAGGGGGGGCTCTTCTGGGGTTCCTGAGGAGGAACGATTTTCGTCGTCACTTGCTTCAGTGTGGAGAGGAGTGCTGAATAATCTGAGTACTATGGGGAACCGATACAAACGTATGGCTGATAGGAGGAGAGTGTCTGGTCCGGACCTAAGTGTGAACGATCTGGTATGGTTGTCTACCAAGAATATAAAACTTAAGGTTCCCTCCTGGAAACTGGGTCCCAGGTTCATCGGGCCATACAAGATCAGTTCTATAATTAATCCGGTGGCATTCCGTCTTGACCTCCCTCCTACATTTAAAATTCACAATGTGTTCCACAGATCGTTGCTTAAGAGGTATGTGGCGCCGGTGGTACCGTCACCTTTACCTCCTCCTCCTGTGGTGGTCAATGGTAACTTGGAGTTTCAGGTGTCGAGAATCATCGATTCACGTCTGAAACGCCGGTCCCTTCAGTACCTGGTTCATTGGAGGGGGTATGGTCCTGAGGAGAGGACGTGGGTTCCTGCGTCGGATATTAACGCAGACCGATTAATTCGGGCCTTCCACACTACTCACCCAGATAAACCCGGCCCTGAGGGTCCGGAGGCCCCTCGTAGAAGGGGGGGTACTGTCACGGGTGTGTCGCTACGAAGATCGTCGCGATTGCACAGCCTGACTTCTCACAGCTGAGTTTCTGGTGCTGGGTGTTTTTCGGCAGTGAGGGAGTTAATTCTCCCTCTCTCTGTGCTAGACGAGGCCAGCCTCGCCCAGCTGCAATTAATGTTGCTGTAATGGGATTCCTTCAAATACCTGCCAGTCGGCTAGGGAAGTGTCGGTGAAAGCATTCCTTGCAGACAAACAGAGCGGCTTGTGGTATTTTGGAGTTTGGAGTGAAGTGTACTTTGTGTGTGGTTTTTTCCCTTCCTCGCTTTATCATTTATCTCCTTACCCGTTGGTGTTCCCTCTGTTGTCGTTATGTAGTTTTGTATGCAAGGTGGTTGTTGATTTTCCCCTTGTACTGTCTCATTCGTCTAGTACTGTGTGTGGGCTTATATTATCCCGTTCCCTGTTGTTGTGATCGGGGTCCTTCTCAGGACTAGATCACTGAGGTTCAGGGATCCTCAGGAGGTAGGGATTACGCTGGCGGCCTGGACCTCTGTACCTTTAACAGTACCTCCAGGTAGAGGGATTAGTCAGGGCCCCAGCTTAGGGTCAGCTTAGGCCCCTAACCTCCGGTACGCAGAGACAGCGTGACAGTATATTACCTTTTTCCAAAAATTGTGTACTTTGTTAGGTTATCCCCTACAACAGGGTTCCCCAACTCCAGTCCTCAAGGCCCACCAACAGATCAGGTTTTCAGGATTTCCTTTGTATTGCACAGGTGAGGCAATTATCACCTGAGCAATACAAAGGAAATCCTGAAACATGACCTGTTGGTGGGCCTTGAGGACTGGAGTTGGGGAACCCTGCCCTAAAAGGTACACTTTTTTTGACAAAAGGTGAAATACTTTTGTTAAAAAAAAACCAGCCAGGGACACAACTATGGCAAAAAGGTTACAGACAGTAGAAAACACACAAGAAGGTAGACAAGTTTACTTTTAAAGGTTTATTGTGGTGAGAGGATGGTAGGAGTTATACTTCACCCAAAATTACGATGTAAGACACAGATGAAGTTATTCTTCCCTTATCTGGACATTTGGACTGACGCCCAGAAACTAGATTGTAACTTGTTTTTAGCTGTCTCAGCAACCTTCTATTACTATGAATTATCACTTTTCTAATTATGAAACTTTCTTATCAACATTCCACTGTTATGAATCACTTTGCTGCTTATGGAACAAAGGAATTTTACTGCGCCTGTGCGACAATATCTTATGATTTGTTAGTATAAATAAAGGGATAGCATCCATAGAGCGGGCGCGCTCAGGGGCTTCCCAGTACCTGATTATACACTACGTGTCTGTGTATTTCTTGTTACGGGGATACTCCGACTCCAACAAGGACCCTCCATGGCTGAATGATCCTAACAATTCCTGGCGCCCGAACAGGGACCCGAGGTCTGCGTATTCCTTCAAGTTCATCGACCGGCACGAGTAACCGCTGAGATTGGGACATTGGAACAGCAGATGACAAACCTGGCCAGGTAAGAGACACTGTTAGTTCTCTTACATCTGCTCTGCGATAGTCCGTAAATTTCATGCATATCTTGTGTTGGGATTGAGGAACTAGTAGAGAAGAATACCTATAGCTCGGGTCATTCATGTATATACTGTAGGATCTGCCGAAGGAGAGGTCAGAGAAGGTCATGAAATGTATGGTATGAAAGAGATGTGGATGTCGGGAATAGCCTCATAAGCCGCACTAAGGTAGATGACATAAGTATTACGGAGATTGCCTAACTGAGTCATAAGGTTGTGTCCTTTCGGGGAAACCTTCGCTCACGCTTAACTCCCGAACCTTTGTCCTCCTTTCTGACGGATAAGAGATTGATAGAATGAGCCCATGGAAGTAATGATAATACTCCAGGGACACGATATGTAATGGAGACTGTATGGTTCATTTTATGTATTGTTGGTCTTGCCCTTGTTGCCATATATATGTGTGTTAGAATTACTCTACACTTCAGACAAAACGGTCCAGATAAACCGTTTCAGATACTGGCTCCTTAGGACAGAATAGGTAACGAGGAAAGGTAGAATATAGAATATATTCTATCTAACCCAAAAAGCCTCCTAAGGTAGGAATAGTCAGGAAAAATGGGCAACAAACAGACTAAGACCACAAATGATGAACAAGATGTCTATACAATCGTGAAAGAAAGGTGTGGTGTAGAAGCAACTAAGAATTTAGGAAAAGTTTGCAAAACTTTTCAGGTAGCAAGGCATGAAAGGTTTAACAGGAAGATATGGGAGGACATTCAGGTTAGAAAAGCGGGAGTAATAAGGGATAAAGGATGGCAAGAGCAGGTTGACTCTATGGTCAAATTATCCAAACTAGCAGAAACAGACCATTGGTCTTTTAATAAAGACAATGGGTTATGGAGAACTCCAGTCAGACAGGGTCCCATTGTACAAACTGAGAACAGTAAACAAATGAACCCATTGGCACCACCATATCAGCCCAGGTCAGAACCCACACTGTATCCTGATCTTCGGGGTCCGGGTGGATGGACATGTACAAACTGTGGACTCCAGAATCCAGACTGGAGAGACACATGTGCAGGATGTGGAGCACCACAACCACATGATATGTTGGCACCAGTGCGTATCCTCAGTCGACCATACAGAGAAGAAGATGGTGGCAATCCACCGCGTAGAGTAACTAGATACCATCAGACTAGACAATATTTTCCATGGACCCCCGCTGAGGGAATGTCCCTACTTCAGAATGCACCAGATCCGATACAATGCCCACTAAGATTTGCTACGTACATACAACAGATAATACACACCCATAATGGAACATGGTCAGATGGAACAGAATTATGTAGAATGAAAATGACACCAGGGTTGTATCAGGAATTGATGACAGTTATAGAACCTCATAGACCTCAACCAGTAGATGGTGAGGATCCAAATACCGCACTGTCAGGACAGAATTTTGTGCAGAGACTACTAGAGTTTATGAGAACCAAGCAAAGAATGAGAGGGACTTCAGGAACTGTTTCCCAAAAGTCAGGACAGCCAGTAGATGAATACTACCTAGCGGTAGAGAACAGTTACAGAGATGAGGGAATGGATCTTACTAATGAAGGAGTCATTCGACTGATGACTAAAACTTTTATAGAGAATCTCAACCCAAAACTTAGGGAAAAGTTCAAGGCTGCAACTCCTGATTGGAGAACACTAGATGATCCCCAGATAGTCAGACAAAAACTATTAGGGATAGAAATGGATATGCGTGAGGCAGCATCCAAACCCGTCAGAGTGGCGGCAAATAACAGTCTGGTTAATAAGAACAACAGATCAAATCAAACTTATGACAAAGGGAATTTGGATAAGAAAACTAATCCATGTCACTACTGTAAGAAACCAGGACATTGGATTAGAGAATGCAGGAAAAAAGCCAGGGATATAGAAAATGGTACTTATGTCCCAAGACAATCACAAGAAAAGACAGTACAGGCTTCTGCTCCTGCAGCTAGCGAGTGACTAGACGTAATGCAAACCACTTTGACTGGAAGGCGCCCAATAATTCAAGTAAAAGTAGCAGGAAAGCAATGTCCTTTTTTAATAGATACCGGAGCAACTTCCTCCGTCCTCAATGAAGACGCCCTACCAAATGCTGATTGTTTATCAGATGATGTAACTTATACCGAAGGGTATGATGGAGGAATCAGGCCACTCCCATATAGTATTCCCCTTGAAACAAAGATAGGATCTAAAATATTTTTATCAAAATTCCTTTTTGTTAAAGGGGCACCTACTTGTCTTCTAGGTATGGATTTACTAAAACAGACAGGAATGAATATCCAATTTTTGGAAGATGGTAGAGTCCAAATTTTGGTGCCTGATGACCAAGAGTCTCTAGAAAACATTGTAAAAGTCCAAGCCTTAGAGGATGAGAAAGATCCTGCCCCTACCCAAATTATTTTGGATCTTTCTGAGGTACCAGAAAAATTATGGGCACAACATGACACCGATGTAGGACTAATGCCAATAGCTCCTGTAAAAGTCACTCCTGTTCCAGGTGTGACACTACCCCAATTGAGACAGTATCCTATTAGTGCCCAACAAGAACACGCCATAGGAGAACAGATAAAAGATTATCTAGAAACTGGAGTACTGATAGAAGTAAAGTCACCAGCTAATACACCGTTGTACCCCGTAAAAAAGAAATCTACTGAGGGGTCAGCTGCTAAGTACCGGATGGTACATGATTTAAGAGAGATAAATAAAATTTTGGAACCTATTACTCCTGTTGTGCCAAATCCACACACGTTGCTATCACAGATTCCAGCAACAGCACGAGTATTTTCTGTCATAGACTTATCAAATGCATTCTTTTCAGTACCATTACACCCAGACTGTTACAAGCTGTTTGCATTTACATTCAAGAATAGACAATTAGCATGGACAAGATTACCACAGGGTATGATACATTCACCTACCTTGTACTCAGAAGCTATGAGATCAGTTCTACAAAATTTTAAACCTACGGATGAGGTTGTAATTCTCCAATATGTTGATGACCTATTGTTATGTGCCCCTGATCAAGAGTCCGCAGACAGCAACACAATAAGGTTGTTAATATTTCTAGCAGACATGGGCTGTAAAGTTAACAAGAGGAAAATACAACTTTGTATGACTACGATAGTATTTCTAGGACACTGCATTTCACAAGGTATTCGGCACCTCACCGCCGACAGACTAAAAATCATTAGAGATCTTGTTCCTCCCAAGAACTACAAAACATTAGGAGCATTTTTGGGAATAGTATCACACTGCAGACAATGGGTTATACATGCTAGTCAGCTTATGCAACCTCTATATGATTGTTTAAAAATCGAACCTTTCCAGTTAACTGAATCAGCGCTCATAGCCTTTCAAGACCTCAAGAAAGGTCTCATGTCAGCCCCGGCCTTGGGAATCCCAGACTACGCCAAACCATTCCAATTAATGGCTGCAGAAATATCTAATCATGCTACAGGGGTACTAACACAGAAACATGAAAATAAACAAAGACCTGTCGCATACTACTCTGCTCAATTAGATAATGTCACCAAAGCTGCACCGTCATGTGTCAAGGTAGTAGCAGCTGTTTCTCTTTTGGTAGAAAAAGCCTCAGACATAGTACTAGACCATGCCTTAATAGTACAAACTACACATGATGTACATGGCATGCTGAATCAGGTATTGCCAAAACACATTTCAATGGCTAGACATCTTAGATTACAATGCTCCTTACTAATGCCACCAAACCTCACTTTTCGCCGTATATTGTCTCTAAATTTAGCCACTCTGTTACCATTAGAGACAAAGGGGGGGTGGAAGGAGACTATGAAGATAAAAATTTTTTACAATTTCATGAACAAAATAATGGAATACATGATTGTTTACAGTGTATAGAACAAGAAACACAAGGGTTACCTAATGTACAGGACATCCCTCTTGACAATCCAGACTTACAAATGTATATAGATGGTAGCAGG
The DNA here is from genome assembly GCA_033576555.1 of Oophaga sylvatica. Lineage (NCBI taxonomy): Eukaryota > Metazoa > Chordata > Amphibia > Anura > Dendrobatidae > Oophaga > Oophaga sylvatica. The sequence goes on from JARQOD010004482.1 coordinate 13,216, forward strand.
TATGCAGATGAAGCTGGTAACTTTCACACAGGTTATGCTGTTGTATCAGACCATGATGTTATTGAAGCTGAACCAATGCAAGCCAGCTGTTCAGCCCAGGAAGCTGAACTATTAGCTCTAATACGAGCATTACAATTAGCAAAAGAAAAAACCACTAATATTTTTACTGATTCTAGATATGCATATGGCATTGTACATGATTTTGGATGCATATGGAGAGCTAGAGGTTACATGACAGCTTCAGGTCAACCAGTAAAACATGGACAAATGATTAAACAAATTCTAGAATCAGCTGCCTTAACTAAACAAGTAGCAGTAATGAAAGTACCTGCACTTGTAAGACTCGACACAGAGATAGCTAGGGGTAATGACCGAGCCGACAAGGCTGCTAAGCGAGCTGCAGTAAAACCTCTGACAACTGACCACACTATTAGTGCAGTATCAGAATTTGACTTAATTACACGGCTCAAAGAAGCCCACCATCAGGTGAGTAGAGAAGAAAAAGAAGAGTGGCAGAAACAGGGGCAGAAGAAAAAGAAGGACTATGGAGAAAAGGAGATGAGCTTTGTCTCCCCCGAGCGTGGTACCCTGTTGTGGTCAGTGAAGCCCACGGACCTACACATGTGTCTGCAAACGGTATGATACAGAGGGTCAGACAGAAGTGGTTAGCCCCAGGGTTCGGCCAGGTAGCTCGAGCAAAATGTGGTTCTTGTGAAATCTGTTTAGCCTACAATCCAGGACAGACTATTAAGACCCCCCAGAAGCACCATGTAAGACCACTATATCCGTTCCAGAGACTTCAGATCGATTATATCCAGATGCCTAAGCATGGACACTATGAGTATGTACTGGTATGTGTGGACATGTTTTCGGGGTGGCCGGAGGCTTATCCAGTTCATAGAGCCACGGCTAAAATCACTGCAGTAAAAATAGCACATGAACTGGTACCCCGTTATGGTATCCCAGAAGTGATCGAGTCAGATAGAGGTACACATTTCACTGGAGAGATCTTTCAGAATGTAATGAAAATGTTGTGTATAAAGAGTGAACTACACACCCCTTACCACCCACAGAGTTCTGGTAAGGTTGAGAGAATGAACGGGACACTCAAATTGAAAATACAGAAAGCTATGGCAGAGACACAGAAACCATGGACTGAGTGTCTTCCAATAGCATTGTATTCAGTCAGAAACACCCCAGGGAAAGAGCAAACTCACCCCCCATGAAATATTGTTTGGTAGAGTTGCCAATACAGGATTGTATTTCCCACAGACTTTAATGCTAGAAACTGAGAGTTTAACAGCATATGTACAGAACTTATGTAAACATGTGTCTAAAACACACTCTTTAGTGTTCTCTTCTATTCCAGATCCAGATTCCGTTGAAGGGACACACAAGCTACAACCAGGGGACGAAGTGTATGTAAAAAGACATAACAGAAGGACACTAGAACCCAGATTCGAGGGTCCTTATCAGGTGTTACTAACCACGCCTACTGCATTAAAATTAGAAGGAAAGGCTGCATGGGTGCATGCTAGCCACTGTAAGATAGCAAAATGAGAATTCTTTATCAAATCATTGTGTTGATAACGATATTGGTAAGCTACACTGTTGCTTGGACACCTGGGACATCCATCCCCAAGGAAAAAGAACTGGAAGAAGGGGAGACCTACTCTTCCCTTTGGAAATGGAAAAGCCATACACAAAATAGGACGCAAAATAACTATACCTGCAGAGCAAACACAGAATGCTTGACCATGACAATAAAAATCACTGGCCCCTGTACAATATTCAGACAGGAGAAGTCTAAAGTATGGTATAACCGATATCTCATACATGTAAAAACGGGTTTTAATATAACCATTAATTCCACAGTAGAAGGGAACAATGTATGTTCATTTGTGAATACCACAGAGATCACTAACCACAATTTTAGGAATTTTGCGATATATTACACCAGCAAGAAGTATCAAAACTCAAACACCACTGTTCTAGATGCCCCTGGGTATTATGTTTGTGGTAACACGTCTGAAATAAAGGGAGGACCTTGGTTTGCCATAGGCATATATGTGTATAACGCAAGTATCCTGCCTCATTTCAGCAACCACTCTCTTATCCCCATCCCGAGCACCTGTGTTAACACTTCTACGATACATCAAAAGGTAAAAGTTCAGTTCAATGTATCTTTTCCACTTATCCCTACGTGTTCAAGGCATAAGAGGGCTTGGTATGACACCCTGCTGGGGGCAACGGGTACTGGAATGGGAATTATGAATAGCATGCAAATGGAGTCTATGGCCAATAAATGGTCTAGAGCAGGACAGGATATGGCAGAAAGTGTAAAAATTAATGGTAAATGGATTCCAACTTCCCTAAAAGTTAACCGACTTGGATTGCAGATCCCTAATGATATTAATAGTATTTTTAATCAGAGTTTATTTTTAACAGAAAAATCATGGGAAAATATTTCATCATTAATAAATGCAACACAATGTGGTTTCGAAATAATAAATTGGCAAATACAGAAAAACAGAGCACAAGCTGGCCTCATGTCTGGAAACTATTTTGAGTGGGCAAAAATATTTAATATTTCCCAGTCAGATACCTGGTTCACGGTCACTGGAAAGAGGTCCAGTGTTTAGATTTATGGTGTACGGGTACTTTCACAGCCTTTAAAATCCGCGCTAATAGCACTATGGTAATGTGTAAAATATTTGTAATGCCCATAGTTATACAAGAGGAATTTTGGTACCCAGAAATTAAGGGTACCTATATGGACACTAACAATCAGACACATGATCTCTCAAACTGTCACGAGACTAACAAAGGTTATGTTTGCGGACAGGGTACTCCCATGTATGAGCCATGTCTATTACAACATCAAACTAATATATGTCCCCTATTACGAGTTCCCCTTAACACAGTGGAAACATTTATGGAACTAGGGCCACAATATATTTGTATAGTGACCAACGATAAAAATACCACAGGACCCCTGCACCTAAATACCCATATGTTGGATGTATTAAAAATATTACTACTCTAAACTGGAAAGGAAGCTGTCAGTATTCCGGGTTTTCTAGGTAACTTTGTCAATGATTTTGCCCTTTGTTAAAATGGAGTTTGCTGTTTTGTGTGCCCTACTTCCTGTTCGTTTGTTTAAAGCCTGGCTCAGGTGCTGGCTTCACTGCTGGAATATTCTGCTTCCGTTTCCCTGCAACCCAGCTGCTTTGTTCCTCACAGATCTTTTGTGTGTTTACCAGGAAAGTGCATAGCCTTATCTTCAGGTGTTTCTCAGCCACAGCAGCTTCTACCCATGGCTCTGGACATTCTCTGCATATGTAAGTTGCACAAAGTACTGTGTTATCACTAAACTGTTGACTTGGGAATTTAACCCTTGGTTCACTCCATCTGATAAGAACTGTGTTTCTGAACTGTTGCTGTTTAACCCTTTGTGCATTACCTCTGGTGAGAGCTGTTGGAACTGTTACTGGAACCTTACTGACATATGAACTTGTTGTTGGACTTCACTGAATTAAGCCACAACTGAGATTAACTTGTTCCTGGACCTCCCTGTGTTTTCTGCATACCTGGATCTGACTCTTCACACACCAGCAGTGTGTAAATCCAGCCACGTTATCTGTGCATCAGACTTACCTTGTGGTCACATTTGTGTGAGGACTCCGTCGTAAGAACTTTACCACCCTCGCTATAGAGGTTCAAAGACTTATATATCCGGATTCATATAACTGGACTTGTGTATATATATATGGACTCATTGCATGTCACTACGGGTTGTTTGAATATTGTTTTTGGGTGTTTTGCTGTTTCACAAATACATTATTTGCATTCAAAGAAACCCGTCTCTGATTGTTCATTGCCCCACGCTATCAGAATCCTCGAGTTCCTACAATAGTATTACAGAAGCACTTATTTCTTTTTACCTGAAATAAACAATGAAATAAGTGAAGGAATGAACTTTGTAAAAATGTTGCCTAACATACCTGTTAGTTTAGACTGTACCAAGCTAAGAGAATTGATTAATAGATCAAAGGAAGTGCATGCTCATATTACTGAGTTTAAACATTCTTTGAACAAACTCCTGGTAAATGCATATATAGACTCAGAAAAATTGATTAATTTAGGGTCTGCAATTCAAAGTGAAACTGAACATCATTGGTATGATATATTTAGTGGATGGTCCCCTACTGCCACACACTTTATTCAAGTTTTTTGTTATCCCCTTGTTATATTAGTATTACTTATATTTGTGTTAACTATGCTAAATATATTCGTGTACCGACGGGTGGCAAGGAAGATGAAAAAACTTCAGGAGAAAATTCACTATCAACATATATAAGGAAGAATCAAAGGGGGGACTGAGAGGATGGTAGGAGTTATACTTCACCCAAAATTACGATGTAAGACACAGATGAAGTTATTCTTCCCTTATCTGGACATTTGGACTGACGCCCAGAAACTAGATTGTAACTTGTTTTTAGCTGTCTCAGCAACCTTCTATTACTATGAATTATCACTTTTCTAATTATGAAACTTTCTTATCAACATTCCACTGTTATGAATCACTTTGCTGCTTATGGAACAAAGGAATTTTACTGCGCCTGTGCGACAATATCTTATGATTTGTTAGTATAAATAAAGGGATAGCATCCATAGAGCGGGCGCGCTCAGGGGCTTCCCAGTACCTGATTATACACTACGTGTCTGTGTATTTCTTGTTACGGGGATACTCCGACTCCAACAAGGACCCTCCATGGCTGAATGATCCTAACAGTGGGTACAGAAAGTTTTGAAAGAACAAATCAATTTATCACACTCTTTCATCCTGCCAGTCAACTCTACCTTCTGGTGACACAAAGTATTGGGCAAAATGGTCCCTCATTCTGGAAACCGCCACTGTACTGCGAGTGGTAATGTTGCTGTAGTCGTGCAAAGTTGTTTCTTGATTGTGGTCCTCCATAGAAATCGGTTCCTTGTTTAGGACAAAATTATGTAGGACCACGCACGCTTTAACAACATCATCCACAGTCTCTGTCTTCAAGTTTATCGCAGTCAAAAGGACACGCCTTTTGGCTGTCATAATCCCAAACGCACACTCCACCATCAGTCTGGCTCTTGTGAGGCGGTAGTTGAAAATTCTCTTTGTATGTGTTAATCCTCTGCTGGCGTACGGCTTCAAGAGGTGTTCGGACAGCTGGAATACCTCATCACCTACACACATGAATGGCATCGGTGAGCCTGAGGTTTGAGGCAGTGGCCTAGGGGTTGGAAACTGAAAACTGTTTCCGTACAGCTTACGGCCCATAGCAGAAAGTTTAAACACTTGCGAGTCATTTGACCGTCCATAAGACCCAATGTCCACAGCAATAAACTTGTACTCCGCATCTGCAATAGTCATCATGACGACCGAAAAATATTTTTTGTAGTTGAAGAATTCTGATCCGGTTCCTGAAGGCTTTTGAATGCGGATGTGTTTGCCATCAACAGTGCCCAGGCAATTGGGGAACTGGCAGATAAGGAGAAACTGGTCCGCTATTTCAAGCCACCAGTCTGTAGTTGGCTCTGGAAGAAATTCTCCAACCAAACAGTCCCACAGAGCACGACAAGTGTACTTTATTATGCCGGATAGCGTTGAAATTCCCAGGCGATACTGGAAATGCAGAGATGACAGAGTTTCGCCAGTTGCCAGAAATCTGAAAACAAAATAGAAAATAAAAATTATTTCACAAGCACAGCATTACATTGCAGAACTCAGCTATAACTATTGGAGATACCAAAAATAATAAAATCAATGAAAAACACTGTTTTTGAACAAGTTTTTGTGTACTGATATGGTTCCCTTGTTGTCCTGTGATGTTAAAAAAATTATAAAATTACAAGTGTGCTCAAGCAAGCAGATCCAATACATATAGCTTACCTTATAGTGACCATGAGACGCTCCGCCGGAGAAATCGAGAACTGACAATAGGTGTCCGATTTTTTTATTTGGTCTCCAACACGCTCCAGCAAAAAGTCAAAATTTTCTTTATTCATCCGAAGATAGGCAAAAAATTTCTCCGGATTTTCTCGCAGCTCCATGTTTAGTGTACTATACACACCACGGGTTAATCTCTGTGCTGTGATGGCGTGGATCCACATACGGCGTCGTCTTCGCTGGCGCTGACGCATAATGCGCTGCTCGATCTTTCGCTCCTTCTCCATAACTATAAACCTCAAGCAATTCGCCTCCGCAGTAAAATCCACCAGATTCTTGAAGATATTGCCAATAATCACATCCATGTTCGCCAATCACTTGCTACTTGCTCTTCTCTCAAACCTGCACTTGCTCCTCTACAACCTGTCAAAGATGGGCTGTAGGAACAGTGTATATATAGGATTACAGTAGCCAATCATGTTTGGAACCCCAAAAAAAGGGCGTTTTTAAAAACCGGATCCGGCGCATTCCGTCGAAAACTGATACAAAACCGGATACACCGGATGAGACGGATACGTTTTTTTACGGAGGACCGAAACGGATCCGGCGAAAAACCGGATGCGTCTCATCTGGATTTACATACTAGTTGCCGGATGCGGCGATCCGGCAAAAAGCCGGGGGCGTCGTCAGGCGCAAAACGGATGTGTGAAAGAGGCCTTAGTCCTCATTCATAGGTTCTTTTCTGATCCTGAAACATCAAAGTGGATTTCTTGACAACTTGCACATCTGACGTTCTTTTGCTTCTATTCCGCCCCTTGCAAGTTTTCAGAAATTCACACTCTAAAAATCAAGTGTGACTGGCTGGCTAGACCAAAATGTTAAAAATGCTTAATTTTGTATATTTTTCCAGGACTTGTTACCAGATGCGATACTCTAAAGAAAATGTCACAATGTTTCTTATAAAAAAATGTAGTGGTTTATTGGACTGTCCACCAAAAAACATCATTGCAGGAAAACATAAAATGAGTGAAATAGTTAGAAGAGATTGTCCATTTGTCCATAGCAAAACTTGTACACTTCTGTCCTTGGTGTCCTGAATGGTAAATGACATCTGTCTCTGTCAGGAGCGTCTCAGGGAAGTAACACGTGGTTACATAGCGGCTGTCCATTCACCGTAGTGTCATCGTAAAATGTCCCTTGTGTCTGAAGAGAGTGAAGGAGAGAGCGAGAGAGAGCCCCTCCCTTCGTGTAGTCATTATATATATGTCCCTTAAATCACGTGGTCTCTATATATGGGGATGACACTTTACCATACAGAAATAGCATCTGTAATGTCAGCGAATGTTATTGTGCTCGGTACAGAATTGAGTGTATAAAGAATAAATCCATAACCAATAATTAATATTTAACACCATGCATCTTCAAACAATATGAAGTCCCGCTTCCTCATCATAGGGGTACAATAAGTTCCGTGGTATACCGCCATCTTGATCCTCGACACTTGTGGACATCTCAAGCATCACTCTGTCCACCATATAGTCCACAGTGAGCCCATGGATGCAGCAAACCTTGACCTTTTTTTCGGTCAGACCGAGAACGAGAGGAGTTCCTGTCAGAGTCACCTGACTCTTTGAGTCCAACCGTCCAGAGACTCCTTCCCAATGTAACATTACAGTACACACCTGTGGGCTGTTATCACCGGGAAGTCTATACCACATGCGGAATAAGCATAACACCTACACCGCTGTTCCTCAGACATGTCCACTGAGGTAACCAGTGCCACCCCTTTTGGAAGCTCCACCCTTTTTGGGCCACCATCCCCTTTTTGGTTGCCGCCCCTTTTGGGACTCCGCCCCTTTTGGGGCCACCATCCCAATTTGGGTTATCGCCCCCTTTTGGGACTCTGCCTCCTTTTGGGCCACCATCCCAATTTGGGTTATCGGCCCTTTTGGGACTCCACCCCCTTTTGGGCCACCATCCCAATTTGGGTTACCGCCCCCTTTTGGGACTCCGTCCCCTTTTGGGCAACTGGTCTGATTTGGGCTACCACCCCCTTTTGAGTAACTATCCCTGTTTTGGGTCGCCGCCCCCCTTTTGGGACTCCTCCCCTTTTGGGGACACCACCCATCACTTGGGTACACACCACGGCTTCCAAAGGCCCCAGTTCACACAGACCCTATGTCACTTTGAGGCTGGTACCGTCACTTTAAGAGGTCGCCCACTCTGGACCTCTGATGTCCTTATGGCACCTCAGCAGCTCCTGCTGACACTGCCACCGCTTCCGTTGCAGCCACAAACCACCAACACCTCCAGATGTTGCTCATAAGCTGCTGTGGCTGTTACTGCAGCTCCTGCAGAACCTCTTGCAGCAACAGTCACTGTAGCTCCCGCTACCACAAGTCTCTGCACGCTTCCGCTGCGGCGTCTTCATGGACCCGCCGATCCACAGTGAGCCGCTTGTCACCTTCGTGCACCCGCCGATCCACAGCCAGCCGCTTGTCATCTTCGTGACCCGCCGAGCCACAGCAAACACCTCACACGTGTTTTAGAAGAAAAAAATAGTCTCTCACTGACCAGTGAGCACAAAACAGACTCCTATCTGTTATACTCTTGGCCACAGAGATTTCCGGACACCTCCTCTCAGAGGTATCCCATCAGCATGAATATACAGTCTATAATCACTGCTTTTCAATGACCTCTGTCACACTCATGGTTTCCAGACCGTCCGTTCCTCCTCTGGCTCCTGATTCCCAGCAACATGTGCTCCCTGGGTCGCTGCCAGCATTCCATCCACCAATTGTAAGGTTTCGACTCACTCAGCTGCGACGGAGGCAATCAGAGGCACGTTTTCTATCAAAAGTTCATCAGGTTTATTGCTCCATAAACCAACTAGGCACAACACAGTACCAATGTCCCATACTTCAGACACAGAGACCTCTCTGTAATGTCCTGCCTGGACACATGGAAGTCTGTTCACACTGGCAGACTCCCACAACCCTCTCCACGTGTCAAACACAACTCTGTTACATAGCTGTAACCCCACCCACAGGTGAGGTCAGGATCACATGGTTAGGTCACATGGTCATGACCTCACCACAAGTCCTTCAACACACCTACCCAGGGCTGAGGTATATGGGCATTAGTATAGCTACAATATTTTATCTATAGGAGAACACGGACCACCATGGATAAGTAATATTAGTACATTTATATTTTATGATTACATGACTGACAAAAAAATTTAAATAATCCAGAAGAACTATATGTCATTGGCGAAATATCCTAAGAGACCCTTCTGTTAGAGCCATAAGGTGACTGTCTATACTGTGCTGCTAAGTGCTTAAACAACAGACAGGCTGAGTGGGCCCTTTTTTGCCAGGTTTGATTTTGATGCTACTTATATTCCCTGATCTAAGAATGTCAAAGCTGATGTTCCATATCTTTGTCCAGAGTTGAGGGACGAAAATCCTGTCAAGATTCATAGTGAAGGGTTAGTGGTTGGTGCTCTGAAGGTAGATCTCAGGCAGCGCATTCTGGATGCTCAGGACAGTGCACCAGAAGGTTTACCTATGAACAGACTTTATGTACTGCCATTTTACATGAAGATCTTCTTAATGAAGTACATGATTCCATTGTAGCTGGGCATCCAGATTCATCTGCCACATGGAGATCTCTTTCTAGGTCATTCTGATGGCAGAATGGTTATAGGGATATTAAAGAGTATGTCTGTTAAATCAGAGTCTGTGCAATGGCTAAAGTCTCTTGTCAAGCTCCCGTGATTTATCTCTTGCTTAACGATGTTCTGACACAGCCCCGGGTTCATTTGTTCATGGATTTTGTCACCACTTTGCCTAACTCTGGCAGCAACAGTCATGTGGTTGGTGGTGGACATTTTTAGCAAAGTGGTTCATTTGGTCTCACTTCAAAAGTTGCCAACTGCTAATTTCTCATATGCATTGTGTTCCCAAAAACATAATTTTTGATAGAGGTATTTAGTTTCTGGCTAGCTCTTGGTGTAGTTTTTGCTCCAGATTGGGTATCGAGCTGTCTTTTTCCTCAGGTTATCATCCCAAGACTAATAGACAAACTGAAAGGATGAACCAATAGGTAGAGCAGTATTTGAGATGTTTTGTTTCTTCTCATCAGGAAGACTCGGTGGAGTTTCTGCCTCTTTCTGAGTTTGCTCTTAATAACCGTACCTCTACGGCTACCCAGACCTATGTGCCAGAGGAGGAGAGATTAATTTCCTGTTTAATTAAAGTCTGGAAGGAGGTTATAAGTGGTCTTTTGGTTGCTAGTGACCGGCCAAAAGAGATGGTAAACGTAAATGTAGGAAGGCTCCTGTCCTCAGGGTAGTGTTGTGAATACCTTGGAGGCGACTTCTGAGCTGGGGCTCCCTCTGGTGGTTGCTGAGGGTAATGAACTAATTACTGAATGGCCTTCAGCTGGCTCTGAATGGTATGATATAAGTGACCTGAGTTCCCAGCAGCCTTGCCGGTAATCAATTGTTCCTCCTGCTCTTGCTTGGAGCACATCTGGCTTTCCTGTTCTCATTCAGATAAGTGTTTTGCTTTTTTTTTTCCTGTGTTGGATTTTCACTGCTGGTTTGCTACTTGCAGTGGACTGCAGCCTGGTCCCCTTTTGGGGTCTTGCGCTGCAATTGTGCTCATTGTGTGTTTGCATTTTTGCTTTGTTCCTTTGTCACTTTTTATTTGCTGTGTTGCTGTGTGTTACACCAGAGATCTGATTTAGGTGGTTAGAGATCGTGTGATCTCAGGTTTTTTGTTTAATCAGAAGTGTTGGTATTTTTGTCAGGGTTTTTTTGGGTTGCAGTCAGAATTCTTTCCTATACTTTTCTATCTAGACAGATTGGGCCCCAGCGTTTGCTCATTCTATTTTCTGTCTTTGTCCGTGTTTTCTTCTTGTCTAACCGCCATTACATGTTCGGGGGCTTCCTATTTCTTTGGGGATTCTGCTCCGAGGCAGATAGCATTCATCTTTCTGCCTTTAGGTGTAGCTATCTCTCCGGCTGTGACGAGGCGCCTAGGATCACCGTAGGTACGCTCCACGGCTACTTCTAGTGTGGCGGTTAGTTTAGGTTACTGCAATCCAATAGTTTCCAGCCTCTCTGGTGTATTGCTACTTTGGCTATTTTTTGCAGTTTCTCCTCAGCTACTGAAACATAACAGGGTAGGGTATTTTATTTGGTTGTCCTGAAAAAATTTATGCTCATTACGACAGCGTCCCTGCTCCTCTGAAACTGGGTGTACCCTTCCCGGCTTTGGAGGTGCACACTGCACATGACCAGAAGCTATCTTCTAAACTTACAGACATGCACAGTGCACGTCCCTTAAGTCAGGAAGTGTACACCCGTCTTTGGAGAAAAGCGGAATTATAAGCATTTATTTAACTGAATTACGTTATACAGGGATGGTTAGGGAGGGAGTGTAATCACTTATAACTGATTGCTACTGGATTGGAGGTCATGGGGGACCTGACAGGTTACATTTAAAGAACACGACTCGCACAAAGAAAATTGAGTATAAAGGGGGCTCATAAAATGTAACATCTTTTCATCAGTATAAAGGTAAAATGAACAACATACCAAAAAAGGGTCAGAGTATTCCTAAAAATTGGTCCAGTACACATCTAAAGTACATGTATAAAGTCTAAATATAGGTATAAACGTATAATGAAACAATATTATGCTCTATGAACGCATTGAAGCTACTAGAAATGACAGGTGGGATCAGTTCTTTAAGATTTGGGGGCCATGGATGAATTTAGAATCAAATACACAAATGGACCAGATCTTGCGCATATCTCCGTAATATCTCCGGACTGTGGAGGTGGAGAAATGGATCTAGACTTAGAACTACAGTATATAATCATTATATGTTTGTCCTTAGTTCATGGTGCAGATGAGATCGGAATGAAACACCCATTAAAACTAGGCTATCGAAAAAATACTAAAGTTACTACAATTGAAACAAAAGTCATACAATAATAATGCCAAATAGTGGTGAAAAATAATCACCCCAAATAGTTTGGCCCTGATGCCAATACAGAGCAAAAACTCCCAGAAATGTATTTAAACAAGAAAGAAAGGAGCATGAACCATTTCTCAAAAAGTATCTCAATCTTTATTAACATTACAAAATGCCAACAATAAAGGCCCAAATAAACACAGAGGTGTGACGAGGATAAGCTGTCGGTAGGATAGACAGCAACAGACTAATAAGTAGCCAGGGTATATTTTATAAGCATGAAGCCATCACATAGGTATATAAAAAGAAATCAACCCAACATATCTCTATATGTAAACCAATGGCCACATTTAAGGTGCATAGTGCATATCATAAGTCTAGCTTACCCATATTGATTGGCTGAGTCTGTGCGTCTCCCAAGAGCAGACCCCCTGACTTGCGTTTCGCGGCAGTGCTTTCTCAAAAGGGTCCTATGCACCTTAAATGTGGCCATTGGTTTACATATAGAGATCTGTTGGGTTGATTTCTTTTTATATACCTAGGTGATGGCTTCATGCTTATAAAATATACCCTGGCTACTTATTAGTCTGTTGCTGTCTATCCTACCGACAGCTTATCCTCGTCACACCTCTATGTTTATTTGGGCCTTTATTGTTGGCATTTTGTAATGTTAATAAAGATTGAGATACTTTTTGAGATATGGTTCATGCTCCTTTCTTTCTTGTTTAAATAAAGTTACTACAATGTACACTGTGGATTCAATGTTCCCTTTCCCTACTGTTTCATCCTCTTGTAGTTGTCTTGTCTCTACCCCTATAGGTCAAGTATATGTCATGATAAGTTAAAAATTCCCCTGCGAGGGAATATGTATTAAAGGATACTGTTCTCTAAAGTTATAAATTTCAATAAAACCATTTTGAAATTAAAAGTATAATGAAACCCCTAGTCTAGAAGCTTAATGCTATAACTGTACATAGAGGATCTGATAATACCATGAGCGCAGGTAGTACTTACATCTTAGTGATGTGTCCAGAGGGAAAAAATATGTGGCAACAGATCCTACTGTATGAGGTCCATTAGCCTGTTCACACATATTTTTCCGCACACCTTGTACACATACAGATCTGCTCCGCACACCTAGTACACACGCGGCTCCGCTCTGTACACGTCATACACACACGGCTCCGCTCCAAACACCTCGTACACACACGGCTCTGCTCCTGTACACCCTCGTTACACTACACACGGCTCCGCTCCCCGTACACCCTCGTTACATACACACGGCTCCGCTACACGTACACCTCGTACTACACGAGGAGTCTGACAGGACTGATTGACAGTACGGGTTCCCTGAACCGATCCAAATCAGGGATCCTGGAGGTGGTCAGATCCTTTTACTCATGCGTCTTGGGAAAGAGGGATCTGGATCGAGACGGGATGTCGGCTTTCCTGGCTGAGACCAGGGCCGGATTAAGAACATGATGGGCCTGGAGCTGAAGGGGCGGGCAAGTGGTGGGGCAAGGGGTGGGGCCAAACACGGCAATTCACAAAGGCCAAAAATGTAACGTAAAAGATATAAACAAAGTAAATATATGATACATGCCACTTTGGCGACCATTTTGGTCGCCATCTGCAGCACTGTAAAGAGGCCTGCTGTTTTCGGGGCCCCATTAGGGGCCTGCTGTTTCCTTGGACCCTAGGCCCCTGATGGGGCCTGCTGTTTCCTGGGGCCTGCAGTTTCCTGGGGCCCCAGGCCCCTGATGGGGCCTGCAGTTTCCTGGGGCCCAAGGCCCCTAATGGGGCCTGCAGTTTTCTTTGGAGCTAGGCCCCTAATGGGGCATGATGCTTCCTTTGGACCTAGGCCCCTAATGGGGCCTGCTGCTTCCTTTGGACCTAGGCCCCTAATGGGGCCTGCTGTTTCCTAGGGCCCCATTAGGGGCCTGCTGCTTCCTGGGGCCTCTAATGTGGCCCGCTGTGTCCTGGCCCCCCCCCTGCACACATGCGATTTGCACACTTAGTCATGTACCCACGAGCTGCTCTCCCTAATGCTCTCAATGTTCAGTGAAAAACTGAGAGAAGCAGGAAGAGAAGCTCGATGTCACAGGACCATAAGTATAAAAATCGCATATGAGTGAAGTGTCCATGTGATGACTGCTGGAACCTGCAGAGCTGAATCCTGACTTTGCAGCTTCTGAATTCTCACAACGAATGCACTGCACACTTTTAGGATTCTTCATTACCGGTGGCAAGAGTACACGGTCATGTCAGCATAAGCATGTGATTTATATACTTCTGGCCACATTCTGACTAGACGTGCCCGGCCTCGCTCCGTTCATTTTCATTGAGTGAGGCCACACGTCTAGTCAGCATGTGACCGCTTGTACGTAAATCACCGGCACGAGAGAATCCTAACAGCGTGCAGTGATCACTGTGAGAATTCTGAAATTGACTCATTCTCATGTTTTTATTTATGTTAGGAGCATTAAAGGGGTTGTCCAGGTTTGTGCTGAGTCTTCAGTCATTCTATGTGACACAGACCTGGAGAACCCCTTTAATGCTCCTAACAAATAAAGACATGAGAATTAGTCAATTTCACAAATAATATTTACATCCAGGTACCTTATAGATGACGCTGTCTCTGGAGTCGTTCTCCTTTTCTTCATCTTGTCAAGATCCCATGATGAGTTTTCTCATCCACAGCCGTCTCTGCAGACCTCCATCTTCTCCGCTCTTCTGCACCAACTCTCCACACGATGCCCTTAAAGACAGAAGAGTCATTATAATGCCCCTAAATAAAAATATCTGCAATATACTGTCGCCTCACACTATTCCCCTCCCTCCTCATACTGTCTCCTCTCACATCACCCCTGTTCAGCATACTGTCTCCTCATATATTTACCCCCTCACTCTCTATACTGTCTGCTCACACATACCCCTGACTCCCCATACTGTGTCTGCACACATCCCATCACCCTCACTCCCCATACTGTGTCCACATACATTCACCCGTTCGCTCCCCATACTGTCTGCACCCATCCCCATACTGTTTCCTCATACATACTCTTCAGTACCCTCAAATCCCCCCACACATATTAAATGCCCCCATCGCCACTCCAAATCCCCCCACACATAAAATAACCCCCGATCCCCACTCCAAATCCCCCACACATACAATAACCCCCCATCGCCACTCCAAATCCCCCACACATAAAATAACCCCACATCCCCACTCCAAATCCCCCCCACACACATTAAATCCCCCACCCCCACTCCAAACCCCCCCACACTTAAAAGAACCCCCATCCCCACTCCAAATCCCCCCCACACATAATGTATCCCCCCATCCCCTCTCCAAATCCCTCCACACATAAAAGAACCCCCATCCTCACTCGAAACCCCCCCCCATACACACACACTCACACAGTATGTCCCCCATTTATCTTCTGTGGTATCTTCAGCTCCATAATGGAGCACACTCACCACAAATGTTCACCCTTCTGGGCGCCGACGAAGAGTGACGTCAGCAGCGTGATCACATGACCTGATCACGCTGCAGACGTCGCTCTGACCCGGCGGTCAGAGCTTCAATTGTACTGGCGTCTGTATAGACGCCAGTGCAATTGATTCCTGGGAGCCGGCACGCAGCAGCTTCTCTGCGCCGGCTGTCAGCTTGAGAGCCGGCACAGGGAGCCGCCGACTCTCAGGCCGGGGGCGGCAGAACGCAGCCGCAGGGGAGACAGCTGCAGCAGGGACGGGCCCCCTTCTAGCCCGGGCCCTGTGGCAGCTGCTTCCCTTGCTTCCACGATAGTTCCGCCCCTGGATGACAGGCTGATGGGCCTATCTCTAACAAGGGGCCTGGAGCTGCAGCTCCATCAGCCCCTACGTTAATCCGGCCCTGGCTGAGACCATTCCTGAGCCAGGAGATGACCCATCTCTTGATGTTTTGGTAGAGGCAATCAGGGAAGAGGAAGTGAGACTGGCCAATGATGGGCTTCGGCCCAAAAAATCGCCAGGTCCGGATGGCTTAACATCCGAGTTTTATAAGACCTTTAGGGACTCCTTGGTCCCTCTCTTGACTGAGGTGTTTGAGTGCCTTTCCTCGGGCGTTCTTCCCAGCTCAATGAGGAGGTCAGCCCTGATTATCCTAGCAAAGGGTAAGGACTCGCCCCGTATTGAGAATTGGCATCCCATAGCGCTTCTCAATGTGGACCAGAAGGTTCTGGCAAAGGTGCTGTTTAATCGGCTGGTGAAGTTTGCACCCCGGCTCCTTTCGGGGGCTCAGCACTGCTCTGTTCCAGGCCGCAGTACTTTTAGTGCTGTGCTCGGTGTCCGAGAGGCAGTGGAGCAGGGCAGGGCGGGTCACTGGAAGGGGGGTACTTGCTGTCCTTAGATCAAGCGAAGGCCTTTGACCGGGTGAATCATGAGTACCTCTGGTCTGTCCTTTTGAGGTACGGTCTGCCTGGAAGGTTTGTAAATTGGTTAGAGACCTTATACCAGGGGGGCTGAGACTATTCCACTCGTGAACGGTTGGGTTGGTCACCCTTTTGAGGTGAGTTCCGGGGTCCGCCAGGGTTGTCCTCTGAGCCCACTTTTATACGTGTTCGCGATCGATCCCTTCTTGAGGAGGGTAGATCGTGGACCGTTGGTGGGAGTCGGGATGGACCGGGCGGAGCCGGGGGCCACTCTGAGGGTGGTAGCATACGCTGACTACGTCTCCCTCTTTGTGTCCTTGAGAGAGGAGGCAAATTGGGTCATGTCTGAGGTCGAGCGCTACTCGGAGGCGTCCGGGTCCATGATCAACTGGGAAAAGTGCAAAAGTCTCTGGCTGGGAGGGGGAGATCCTAGTTTGATCTCCCGGACATGCTTCAGGGCCCCAGACCTCCGCCAAAATCCTAGGCATTGAATTTGGCCCCGGGGACTACCCCCAGCAAAATTGGGAGGGCAGAATTAAGATCGCCGCCCTAAAGGTGGACCAGTGGAAGGGTTGGTCTTTAACCCTGAGGGAAAGGGTCAACTTGGCCAATGGCTTTCTGCTTCCCTTGTTAAAGGGAATCTGTCACCCAAAAATGCCATATCAAGTAAAGATATGGCTGAATAGAGCGTCCCATAACTAAGCTAACGGTGGGTATCATATTTCATGATACCCCCGTTTTCATAGCAAAATACCTTTGTAAAGTTGGTGATTGAACGTGTCAATCACTGCAGTCAGGTCAGGAGGGCGGCGGTTTTCATGTCCTCCCCAGCCCCGCTCCTCGTCATATGTTTAGTATCGCCGTCTGTGAATACCACAGA
Source organism: Oophaga sylvatica (assembly GCA_033576555.1). Lineage (NCBI taxonomy): Eukaryota > Metazoa > Chordata > Amphibia > Anura > Dendrobatidae > Oophaga > Oophaga sylvatica. The sequence continues at coordinate 30,430 of JARQOD010004482.1, forward strand.
CGGCGTTAGTTTCCCGCAATTGCGCAATTCAAAATTTTGCCGGCGCATGCGCAGTATACTTTACCCAGCAGTGGGCAAAGCATAAAATTACTACAGCGCATGCGCTAGTATTTCCTTGCCCGGAAGTCGTCCAAGGCAAGCAGGATTTTCCGGGGCAAGGAAATACTAGCGCATGCGCTGTAGTAATTTTATGCTTTGCTCACTGCTGGGCAAAGCATACTGCGCATGCGCCGGCAAAATTTTGAATTGCGCAATTGCGGGAAACTAACGCCGTCTGTGGTATTCACAGACGGCGATACTAAACATATGACGAGGATCGGGGGCGGGGGAGGACATGAAAACCGCCGCCCTCCTGACCTGACTGCAGTGATTGACACGTTCAATCACCAACTTTACAAAGGTATTTTGCTATGAAAACGGGGGTATCATGATATATGATACCCACCGTTAGCTTAGTTATGGGACGCTCTATTCAACCATATCTTTACTTGATATGGCATTTTTGGGGTGACAGATTCCCTTTAATATACCTGGGCAGTGTCTGCATCTTGCCAGAACCTTTCTGGACACGGGTTCTTCCAGCTGTTATGGGGGAATAGGCTTAACCTAATTAAGAGAGAGGTCACGTACCGTACGAGGAGACTAGGTGGGTTGGGTATGGTCAACCCGGTGGTGTTTCTGATAAACAGCTTTCTTAAGATCAATGTTGCCAACCTCTATTCAGAGAGGGCTCCTCCGTGGGTATTCTCCTGCAGGGGTTGGTTTCGGCCTTTCTTCCAGGAATGGGAGACAGGAGGGCAGGTGAAGGACCTGCTCACACCACACGGACATCTCCCGGCTTATGCTACCCCGGTTCTGAAGGTGATCCATCGGTGGGGTCTGGGAATGTGGGAAATCAGGACCATGTCGAGGAAATTCCTTGACAGCAGGGTTCTGTTGACCCATTTCCAGAAGCCCCTGGTGCTCAAGGATTGCCCAGGCCGGGATCTGGAGGTTGGGCTTGGGTTATTAAATTCCAAGCGGATCCCCTTGAAGTTTTGGGACTTGGCCTAGCGCTGCTTCCATGGGAGGCTGTATGTAAGGGACAACCTGAAGTGCAGGAGCTCCGATGATCGGGGTTGTCTCCGTGAGGAGTGTGGCGACATGTTGAAAAGAATGGAGCACTTCCTCCTTCAGTGTCCCTTTAATACAGGGGTCTACAACAGGGTGGGTGCTTCCATAGGCTGGCCTAGGCTGGCATCCCTTTCTTATCCGGAGTGGGCTTATGGGGCATTCAGATCCCTGGGTGACCGAGAACGGAGCACTTTATTCCTAGTTAGTGTAGTCATTAGGTTCCACACTTGGAATGCACGGAGTTTAGTTTCCACGCAGCGGAAAGTCCTCCCCGGGATGAGGTGATTAGAAACATCTTGGGTGACCTGGGGAAGGTGCACTCTTTGGAGTTCGAGAGGCTGGGTGCGAGGAAGGCCTCTTGGCTTTGGAGGGGTTTCTCCTTTAATGTGCCCTAGGGAGAGCTGGTCTGTGTGAGATTGTTGGTAGGGTAAGATAAGGTGGTGTGGGTGTTGAGGGAGAGAAAAGTAGGGACAGATAGGGACAGGGAGGGCCAGTTTAGGGATAGCTAGATAGTTGGTTTTGATAAGCTAGGTAGAGTAGGGATAGGTAGGGACAGGTAGGGATAGTTAGGGTCAGTTTCTTTTCTTTTAGGGACAGATTTAGTTGGTGAGGGACAGGGTGCGTGTGTTGGTGGTTAGGGATGGGGCCTCTTAGGACTCCAGTTTCCCGGTGGTGGGCTGGTGTGTGGCACATTTAGCTTTTTGTTTTGTAAATTCAGGAAATAATGGATATTGGGCTTGCAGGCGCTGAACTTGGGCCTTGCAAGTTAGGTTGTCAGTATACATACCTCCCAACCGTCCCGGATTGAGCGGGACAGTCTAGATTCTGACCCCCCCGTCCAGCTGTCCCGCTGAGGACACTATGTGTCCCGCAGTGATGAGCTGCCACGCCCCCCCATGCACCCCTTCTTGCCCTCCCTGTCTCTACAGCTCAGCCTCACAGCAGCTAGCAATGACACTGCTATTGCTGTAGTCTTCTGTGCCCACAGCACCTGTGATGAGGTCACAGGAGGGGAGGAGTCAGGGGTCACATGATCAGTGTCCTCATTGTGTCCAGGACTCTGCTGTGATGGTTGTCATGGTGCTGGTTGAGGGTAAGTTGTGTGTGTGTGGGGGTCGGGACTCGGGTTTACAGTGTGGATGTAGCAGTGCTGTAGTGTGTACAAGTTGGATGCAGCAGAGTCGTGTGTGTACGAGGTGTACGGAGCGGAGCCATGTGTACGAGGTGTACGGAGCGGAACCGTGTGTGTACGAGGTGTACGGAGCGGAGCCGTGTGTGTACGAGGTGTACGGAGCGGAGCCGTGTGTGTACGAGGTGGATGTAGCAGTGCTGTAGTGTGTACGAGGTGTACGGAGCAGAGCCGTGTGTGTACGAGTTGGATGTAGCAGGGCCGTGCGTGTACGAGTTGGATGGAGCGGAGCCGCGCGTGTATGAGGTGCACGGAACTAAGCCGCACATGTACGAGGTGCACAGAGCAGAGCCGCGCGTCTACGAGGTGCACGGAGCGGAGCCGCGCGTGTACGAGGTGTACGAAGCAGAGCCATGTGTGTATGAGGTGTACGGAGCGGAGCCGTGTGTGTATGAGGTGTAACGGAGCGAGCCGTGTGTGTACAAGGTGTAAGGAGCGGAGCCGTGTGTGTACAAGGTGTACGGAGCGGAGCCGTGTGTGTACGAGGTGTACAGAGCCGTGTGTGTACGAGGTGGATGTAGCAGTGATGTAGTGTGTACGAGGTGTACAGAGCAGAGCCGTGTGTGTATGAGGTGGATGTACAGTGCTGTAGTGTGTACGAGGTGTACGGAGCAGAGCCACTCAGCTCCGTACACGCAGGGCTCCGTGCTTGAGCCGTGTGTGTATGGAGTGGAGCCTTGTGTGTATGTAGCGGAGCCGTGTGTGTACAAGATGTACGGAGCAGAACTGTGTGTGTACGAGGTGTATGCTGCAAAGCTGCATGTGTACAAGGTTTACGGAGTGGAGTCGTGTGTGTACAAGGTGTACAAAGCGTGGCTGCGTGTGTATAAGATGTACGGAGTGGAGCCTTGTGTATACTGAGTGGAGCCTTGTGCGTGCGAGGTGGACGGAGCGGAGCCGTGTGTGTACGAAGCATACAAAGCGGAACCGTGCGTGTATGAGGTGTGCAGAGCCGTGCGTGTACAAGGTGTATGGTGGGGAGCATTCATACCTCCCAACCGTCCTGAATTCAGCGGGACACTCCCGATTTTGGGAGTCTGCCCCGCTGTCCCAGCCGGGAGCTTTTCCCGTGGACATAGGAGTGCATGTAGAAGCCCCGAGGAGCACTTTAAAACTCGCTCGTGATGTTCCACCAGAAGTGATGTGCTGGAAGATGACCGGAAATGAGGTAATTTCGGGAGGAGATTGTGACAGAACCATGGAGGCACTTCAGGGAATGCTTCAGATCCATCACCGTGTCCTCGCCTTGGATGTCGGCCATGTGAGCAGATCATGATATGTCCTGCACCGGGAGGCTCAGGTGGGCACTACAATGGGAGCCGGTGCTGTTTATATAATCTTTATATATCTTTATTCTTTCTCTCTCTGTCTTTCTTTCTCTCTCTCTGTTCTTTCTTCTCTCTCTTTCTTTCTTTCTCATTTCTTTCTCTTTCTTTCTCTTTCTTTTCTTTCTCTCTGTTCTTCTTTTCTTTCTTTCTCTCTTCTTTCTTTCTTCTTCTTCTTTCTTTCTTTCTTTCTTTCTCTTTCTTTTTTCTTTCCTCTCTTTCTTTCTTTCTTTCTTCTTCTTTCTTTCTCTCTTGCTTTCTTTCTTTCCATTTCTTTCTTTCTTTCCCTCTTTCTTTCTCTCTGTTTTCTTTCTCTCTCACTGTTCTTTCTTTCCCTCTTTCTTTCTATCTCTCTGTTTTTTCTTTCCCCTTTCTTTTTCTCTTTCTTTCTTTTTCTTTCTCTCTATTTCTTTCTTTCCCCTCTTTCTTTCTCTCTGTTCTTTCTTTCTTTCCATTTTCTTCTTTCTTTTCTTTCTCTCTTTCTTTTTCCCCTCTTTCTTTCTCTCTGTTCTTTCTTTCCCCATCTTCTTTCTGTTCTTTTCTTTCTTTCTCTCTGTTCTTTCTTTCCCTCTTCTTCTATCGCTTCTTTCTATCTCTCTGTTCTTTCTCTTTCTCTCTGTTCTTTCTTTCTTTCTTTCTTTCCTTCTTTCTTTCTTTCTTTCTTTCTTTCTTTCTTTCTCTTTCCTCCTCTTTCTTTCTTTCTTACTTTCTGTTCTTTCTCTCTCTGTTCTTTCTTTTTCTTTCTTTCTTTCTCCTCTCTCTCTGTTCTTTCTTTCCCATCTTTCTTTCTCTCTATCTCTCTGTTCTTTCTTTCTTTCTTTCTTTCTCTCTTTGTTCTTTCTTTCCCTTCTTTCTCTCTCTCCCTCTGTGTTATGATTTGGTAGCTGAGGAGAGCAGGCAAAAAAGGAAATACACCAGAGCAGTTGGAAACTATGAGATTGCAGTACCCTGACTAACCACCACAACTAGAGGCAGCCGTGGAGCGTTCCTACGTTGGTCCTAGACGCCTCGTCACAGCCTGAGAAACTAACTACACCTAAAGATAGAAAGAGGAAAGCTATCTGCCCCGGAGCAGATCCCCAAAAAACATAGAAAGCCCCCAAACATGTCATGGCGGTTAGACAAGAAGAAATACTGACACAGACAGAAAATAGTATGAGCAAACGTTGGGGCCCAAACTTACTAAATAGAAAAGGATAGGAAGGGCACTTACTGCAATCTCAAAAAACCCTGAAAAGCACCAACTCTACTAATTTCAAAAACACCTGAGATCACACGACCTCTACCACCTAAATTAGTTCTCTGGTGTAACCAAAAACAAAACAGCAGCCACTGAAAAAACTGGAAAAAGCAAATGTACAAACATCAGTGGCTGAACTGAACTGAGAGGGCAAAAGCCCCCAGAGGGGACCCTGAAGGCCCCCACAGAAGTGCAGGACAAAATGCAAAAATCAAGCACAAAAACAAAAAGAAGAAAATGTCTTATCTGTTAGCAGGAGATTCAGACACGACACAGCAGGCTACCAAGGAAACAGGAATCAAGGATTGAGACCAGAACAATTGATCACCGGCAACCCTGATGGGAAGGCGACTCCCTTATATAAGACCAGTCAGTAACACCTGATTCCCAATCCTCACAATCTTCACTGGACAGTCCAGTACCGTTTGTAACCACCAGAGGGAGCTTCTGCTCAGAACTCATTTCCAGCCTATTCACAACAGTACCCCCCCCTTGAGGAGGGGTCACAGAACCCTCATTTGAGCAACCAGGTCGGTCAGGATGAGTTCTATGATACGCACGGATGAGTCTCCTAGCATGGATGTCCGAAGCAAACACCCAAGAATTGTCCTCCTGACCATAACCTCTCCATTTAACCAAATACTGGAGTTTCCGTCTAGAAAAACGAGAATTCAATATTTTCTCAACCACATACTCCAGATTGCCCTCAATCAAAACAGGGTCAGGAGGCACAGTAGTAGGAACCACTGGCTCAACAAACCTCTTCAACAAGGACTTGTGGAACACGTTATGGATCTTAAATGTCCCTGGAAGAAGCAAACGAAAAGAAACAGGATTAAGAATCTCCATGATCTTATAAGGTCCAATGAACCTAGGCTTAAATTTAGGAGATGCCACTCTCATAGGAATATTTCTTGAGGACAACCAGACCAAGTCCCCCACTTTAAACCGAGGACCATCAGTCCTATGCCGGTTAGTAAACCGCTGGGCCCTCTCCTGAGAGAGGGACAACCTCTCCACTACCTGGTCCCAAATCTGTTGCATACGCTCCACAACAGAGTCAACACCTGGACAGACAGAAGCCTCCGTCTGTCCTGAAGAAAATCGAGGGTGTAACCCAGAATTACAGAAAAATGGAGACATCAAAGTGGCAGAGCTAGCCCTATTATTAAGAGCAAACTCAGCCAAAGGCAAAAAAGAGACCCAGTCATCCTGATCAGCAGACACAACGCATCTTAGATAAGTCTCCAATGTCTGGTTTGTTCTCTCAGTTTGACCATTGGTCTGAGGATGAAACGCCGAGGAGAAAGACAATTGAACACCAATTTTAGAACAAAAGGTCCTCCAAAATCTGGAAACAAACTGGACTCCTCTGTCAGACACAATGTTCTCAGGAATGCCGTGTAAACGAACCACGTGCTGAAGGAACAAAGGCACCAATTCAGAGGAGGAAGGCAACTTAGGTAATGGCACAAGATGTATCATCTTGGAAAACCTATCGCAAATCACCCAGATGACGGTCATTCTCTGAGAAACAGGGAGGTCGGAAATGAAATCCATAGAGATATGGGTCCATGGTCTCTTGGGCACAGGTAATGGCATCAACAAACCACTAGAACGAGAGCAAGGCTTGGAGCGAGAGCAAGTCCCGCAGGACTGCACAAACTCCCTGACATCACGAGACAAGGTAGACCACCAAAAGGACCGACTAACCAAGTCTCTGGTACCAAAAATTCCGGGATGACCGGCCAACGCGGAACAATGAATCTCAGACATTACACTCTTTTTCCACTGGTCCGGGACAAACAATTTCCCAACAGGGCAGCGCTCGGGCTTATCCTCCTGACACCCCTCCAGAGCCAGTCTCAAATTGGGCGAGATGGTGGAAAGAACTACACCCTCTTTCAAAATAACAGAAGGATCAGATAACTCAGGAGAGTCCGCCAGGAAACTCCTCGAGAGGGAATCCGCCTTAACATTTTTAGTGCCAGGAAGAAATGAAACCACAAAATTAAAACGTGTGAAAAACAAGGCCCACCTGGCCTGTCTAGGATTAAGTCGCTTGGCAGATTCCAGATAAACTAGATTCTTATGGTCCGTAAGGACCACCACCTGATGTTTGGCTCCCTCCAGCCAATGTCTCCACTCTTCAAAAGCCCACTTCATGGCTAATAACTCCCGATTACCCACGTCATAATTACGTTCAGTGGGAGAAAATTTTCGAGAGAAAAAGGCACAAGGGTTACTTTTAGAGGTCTCTGGATCTCTTTGGGACAAAACGGCACCTGCCCCAATTTCAGAGGCATCAACCTCCACCTGAAATGGTAGAGAAACATCAGGCTGCCGTAGAACAGGAGCAGAAGTGAATCTCTGCTTAAGTTCCTGAAATGCAGAGACTGCCTCAGGAGGCCAATTCACCACATCAGAACCCTTCTTGGTCAAATCAGTTAATGGTTTAACAATAACAGAGAAATTACCAATAAATTTACGATAAAAATTGGCAAAACCCAAGAATCTTTGAAGAGCCTTTAATGAAGTAGGTTGGACCCAATCACAATGGCCTGAACTTTGACCGGGTCCATTTCAATAACAGATGGAGACAAAATGAATCCAAGAAATGAGATCCTCTGAACGCCAAAAAGACACTTTGATCCCTTCACATACAGAGCATTCTCTCTCAAAATCTGGAACACAGTCTGAACATGTTTTACATGAGAGTCCCAGTCATTGGAAAAAATCAAGATATCATCCAAATAAACAATCAGAAATTTATCCACAAAATCCCTGAAAATGTCATTCATGAAGGACTGGAAGACAGAAGGAGCATTAGTGAGCCCAAAGGGCATCACAAGGTACTCAAAATGCCCTTCAGGGGTATTAAATGCCGTCTTCCATTCATCCCCGTGCTTAATGCGAATAAGGTTATATGCCCCCCTGAGGTCAAGCTTGGTAAACCAAGTAGCGTTTTTCACCCTGGAAAACAGATCAGAGATCAAGGGTAAAGGTTATTGATATTTCACAGTAATATTGTTCAAGAGACGATAATCAATACACGGCCTTAATGAACCATCCTTTTTGGCCACAAAGAAAAAACCGGCACCTAAGGGTGAAGAGGATGGTCTGATATGACCCTTCTCCAATGACTCCTTGATATAAGACCGCATAGCGTCATGTTCAGGTACAGACAAGTTAAAAAGGCGACCTTTAGGGAATTTACTACCAGGCACTAATTCAATAGCGCAGTCATAGCTCCTATGGGGAGGTAAGGATGCAGATTTACTTTCGCTAAACACATCAGAAAAATCAATCAAAAAGTCAGGAACATCCTGAGCCTGGGGGGAGGCAGAAAAAACAGGAGTGTTGGTATTAACACATTGGCAGCCCCAACTGGTAACAGACACAGATTTCCAATCCAAAACAGGATTATGAGACTGTAACCAAGGGAAACCCAGTACGATAATGTCATGCAGATTATACAGAACCAAAAATTTGCAACTCTCCTGATGATCAGGTTCTACCCTCATTATCACCTGAGTAGAGAACTGAGGTTTATTCTCAGCCAAAGGGGTAGAATCGATCCCCAGTAGGGGAATAGACTTCTGTAGGGGTATCAAGGGAAACCCACAACGTTTAGCAAAATCAAAATCCATCAGGTTAATAGCTGCTCCAGAATCAACAAAAGCCTGAGCAGAAAATGAGGACAGAGAGCATATCAGGGTAACAGTTAATAAAAACTTAGTCTGAACACTACCCAAGACAACTGAGCGTGCAAAACGTCTTCCCCGCTTAGGGCAGACTGAAATAGCATGAGAGCATCACCACAGTAGAAACATAACCCATTGCGCTTTCGAAATTCATGACGCTGTGCCCCAGAAACCACTCTATCACACTGCATGGATTCAGAAGCAGGTTCACAAGGCAACATCATTCCACGCATACCTTTCCGCTCACGCAAACGTCTGTCAATTTGAATCGCTAATGACATAGAATCATTGAGACCAGAGGGAACAGGGAATCCCACCATAACATCCTTTACATTATCTGACAGTCCCTTCCGAAAAAGAGCTGCCAAAGCGTCGTCATTCCATTTGGTCAGGACTGCCCACCTACGGAATCTCTGACAGTATAACTCAGCGTCCTCAAGCCCCTGACTTAATACCAACAAAGTTTTTTCAGCTTGATCAGTGACATTAGGCTCATCGTACAATAACCCTAAAGCCTGAAAAAACGCATCAACATCACTCAAAACAGGATCCCCAGGTGTCAGGGAAAAGCCCAATCCTGAGGGTCGCCGCGCAGGAGAGAGATGACAATTTGAACCTTCTGCGCTGCGTTCCCTGAGGACTTAGATTTTAAGGCAAAAAACAATTTACAGTTATTTTTGAAATTCAGAAACTTAGCTCGATCCCCTAAAAACAAATCTGGCATGGGAATCCTAGGTTCTACAACAGGCAACCTAGCAAGATAGGTAGCAATACTCCGAACCTCAGTGGCAAGCTGATCCACACGGCCAGACAACTGTGCAAACTCCATTGAGAGAGAAAAAAAAATCCTCCTCAGCACCCAGAGATACAGAGGGAAAAAAAAAATGCAACAAACAGAAAAAAAAAAAAAAAATCTCTGACAACTCTGACAACTTTTTTTTTTCTTTCCACAATATTTTTCCCTTCTGTGAGTACCATATAATTTTTAGTTTTGGCCGGTGATACTGTTATGATTTGGTAGCTGAGGAGAGCAGGTAAAAAAGGAAATACACCAGAGCATTTGGAAACTATGAGATTGCAGTACCCTGACTAACCACCACAACTAGAGGCAGCCGTGGAGCGTTCCTACGTTGGTCCTAGACGCCTCGTCACAGCCTGAGAAACTAACTACACCTAAAGATAGAAAGAGGAAAGCTATCTGCCCCGGAGCAGATCCCCAAAAAACATAGAAAGCCCCCAAACATGTAATGACGGTTAGACAAGAAGAAATACTGACACAGACAGAAAATAGTATGAGCAAACGTTGGGGCCCAAACTTACTAAATAGAAAAGGATAGGAAGGGCACTTACTGCAATCTCAAAAAACCCTGAAAAGCACCAACTCTACTAATTTCAAAAACACCTGAGATCACACGACCTCTACCACCTAAATTAGTTCTCTGGTGTAACAAAAAACAAAACAGCAGCCACTGAAAAAACTGGAAAAAGCAAATGTACAAACATCAGTGGCTGAACTGAACTGAGAGGGCAAAAGCCCCCAGAGGGGACCCTGAAGGCCCCCACAGAAGTGCAGGACAAAATGCAAAAATCAAGCACAAAAACAAAAAGAAGAAAATGTCTTATCTGTTAGCAGGAGTGTTGTGAATGGGTTTGAGATGAGTTCTGAGCAGAGGCTCCCTCTGGTGGTTACAAGCGGTGCTAGTGAGGATTGTGAGGACTGGGAATCAGGTGTTACTGATTGGTCTTATATAAGGGAGTAATTTTCCCATCAGGGTTGCCGGTGATCAATTGTTCTGGTCTGAATCCTTCTTTCCAGTTTTCCTTGTAGCCTGCTGTGTCGTGTCTGCATCTCCTGCTATCAGATAAGACAATTTCTTATTTTGTGTTTTTGCTATATTTTTGTATTTGTCCTGCACTTCTGTGGGGGCCTTCAGGGTCCCCTCCGGGGGCTTTTGCCCTCTCAGTTTAGTCCAGCCACTGTGTTTTGTACTTTTGCTTTTTCCAGTTTTTTCAGTGGCTGCTGTTTTTGTTACACCAGAGAACTAATTTAGGTGGTAGAGGTCGTGTGATCTCAGGTGATTTTGAAATTAGTAGAGTTGGTGTTTTTTCAGGGTTTTCTGGGATTGCAGTAAGTACCTTCCTGTCCTTTTCTATTTAGATAGTTTGGGCCCCAGCGTTTGCTCATACTATTTTCTTTCTGTGTCAGTATTTCCTCTTGTCTAACCGCCATTACATGTTTGGGGGCTTTCTATTATCTTTGGGGTTCTGCTACGGGGCAGATAGCTTTCCTATTTCTATCTTTAGGTGTAGTTAGTTTCTCAGGCTGTGACGAGGCGTCTAGGACCAACGTAGGAACGCTCCACGGCTGCCTCTAGTTGCGGTGGTTAGTCAGGGTACTGCAATCTCATAGATTCCAACTGCTCTGGTGTATTTCCTTTTTTGCCTGCACTCCTCAGCTACCGTAACATAACAGTATAACCGGCCATAAAAATTGTATGGTACTCACAGAAGGGAAAAAAATATTTTGAAGGAAGAAAAGTTGTCAGAGATATTTTTCTGTTTGTTGCATTTTTTTTTTTTTCCCTCTGTATCTCTGGGTGCTGGGGAGGATCTTTCTCCCAATGGAGTTTGCACAGTTGTCTGGCCGTGTGGATCAGCTTGCCACTGAGGTTCGGAGTATTGCTGCATATCTTGCTAGGTTGCCTGTTGTGGAACCTAGGATCCCCATGCCAGATTTGTTTTTAGGGGATCGAGCTAAGTTTCAGAATTTCAAAAATAATTGTAAATTGTTTCTTGCCTTAAAATCTAAGTCCTCAGGAAACGCAGCGCAGCAGGTTCAAATTATCATCTCTCTCCTGCGCGGCGATCCTCAGGATTGGGCTTTTTCCCTGATACCTGGGGATCCTGTTTTGAGTGATGTTGATGCATTTTTTCAGGCTTTGGGGTTATTGTACGATGAGCCTAATGTCACTGATCAAGCTGAAAAAGCCTTGTTGGCATTAAATCAGGGGCTTGATGACGCTGAGTTATACTGTCAGAGATTCCGTAGGTGGGCAGTCCTGACCAAATGGAATGACGACGCTTTGGCGGCCCTTTTCCGGAAGGGTCTGTCTGATAATGTAAAGGATGTTATGGTGGGATTCCCTGTCCCCTCTGGTCTCAATGATTCTATGTCATTAGCGATTCAAATTGACAGACGTTTGCGTGAGCGGAGAAGTATACGTGGAGTGGTGTTGCCTTGTGAGCCAGCTGCTGAGCCCATGCAGTGTGATGGAGTGGTGTCTGGGGCACAGCGTCATGAGTTTCGAAAGCGCAATGTGTTATGTTTCTACTGTGGTGATGCCTCTCATGCTATTTCAGTCTGCCCTAAGCGGGGAAGACATTTTGCACGCTCAGTTGTCTTGGGTAGTGTTCAGACTAAGTTTTTATTAACTGTCACTCTGATATGCTCTCTGTCCTCATTTTCTGCTCAGGCTTTCGTTGATTCTGGAGCAGCTATTAACCTGATGGATTATGATTTTGCTAAACGTTGTGGGTTTCCCTTGATACCCCTACAGAAGTCTATTCCTTTACTGGGGATCGATTCTACCCCTTTGGCTGAGAATAAACCCCAGTTTTCTACTCAGGTGATAATGAGGGTTGAACCTGATCACCAGGAGTGCTGCAAATTTTTGGTTCTATATAATCTGCATGACATTATCGTGCTGGGTTTCCCTTGGTTACAGTCTCATAATCCTGTTTTGGATTGGAAATCTGTGTCTGTAACCAGTTGGGGCTGCCAATGTGTTAATACCAACACTCCTGTTTTTTCTGCCTCCCCCCAGGCTGAGGATGTTCCTGACTTTTTGTTTGATTTTTCTGATGTGTTTAGCGAAAGTAAATCTGCATCCTTACCTCCCCATAGGAGCTATGACTGCGCTATTGAATTAGTGCCGGGTAGTAAATTCCCTAAAGGTCGCCTTTTTAACTTGTCTGTACCTGAACATGACGCTATGCGGTCTTATATCAAGGAATCATTGGAGAAGGGTCATATCAGACCATCCTCTTCACCCTTAGGTGCCGGTTTTTTCTTTGTGGCCAAAAAAGATGGTTCATTAAGGCCGTGTATTGATTATCGTCTCTTGAACAATATTACTGTGAAATATCAATACCCGTTACCCTTGATTTCTGACCTGTTTTCCAGGGTGAAAAACGCTACTTGGTTTACCAAGCTTGACCTCAGGGGGGCGTATAACCTTATTCGCATTAAGCACGGGGATGAATGGAAGACGGCATTTAACACCCCTGAAGGGCATTTTGAGTACCTTGTGATGCCCTTTGGGCTCGCTAATGCTCCTTCCGTCTTCCAGTCCTTCATGAATGACATTTTCAGGGATTTTGTGGACAAGTTTCTGATTGTTTATTTGGATGATATCTTGATTTTTTCTAATGACTGGGACTCTCATGTGAAGCATGTTCGAACTGTATTCCAGATTTTGAGAGAGAATTCTCTGTATGTGAAGGGATCAAAGTGTCTTTTTGGCGTACAGAAGATCTCATTCCTGGGATTCATTTTGTCCCCATCTGTTATTGAAATGGACCCGGTCAAGGTTCAGGCCATCTGTGATTGGGTCCAACCTACTTCATTAAAGGCTCTTCAGAGATTTTTGGGTTTTGCCAATTTTTATCGTAAATTTATTGGTAATTTCTCTGTTATTGTTAAACCATTAACTGATTTGACCAGAAAGGGTTCTGATGTGGTGAATTGGCCTCCTGAGGCAGTCTCTGCGTTTCAGGAACTTAAGCAGAGATTCACTTCTGCTCCTGTTCTATGGCAGCCTGATGTTTCTCTGCCATTTCAGGTGGAGGTTGATGCCTCTGAAATTGGGGCAGGTGCCGTTTTGTCCCAAAAAGATCCAGAGACCTCTAAAAGTAACCCTTGTGCCTTTTTCTCTCGAAAATTTTCTCCTACTGAACGTAATTATGACGTGGGTAATCGGGAGTTATTGGCCATGAAGTGGGCTTTTGAAGAGTGGAGACATTGGCTGGAGGGAGCCAAACATCAGGTGGTGGTCCTTACGGACCATAAGAATCTGGTCTATCTGGAATCTGCCAAGCGACTCAATCCTAGACAGGCCAGGTGGGCCTTGTTTTTCACACGTTTTAATTTTGTGGTTTCCTTTCTTCCTGGCACTAAGAATGTTAAGGCGGATGCCCTCTCGAGGAGTTTCCTTGCGGACTCTCCTGAGCTATCTGATCCCTCTGTTATTATGAAGGAGGGTGTAGTTCTTTCCGCCATCTCGCCCAATTTGAGACTTGCTCTGGAGGGGTGTCAGGAGGATAGGCCCGAGCGCTGCCCTGTTGGAAAATTGTTTGTCCCGGACCAATGGAAAAAGAGTGTGATGTCTGAGATTCATTGTTCCGCATTGGCTGGGCATCCCGGAATTTTTGGTACCAGAGACTTGGTTAGTCGGTCCTTTTGGTGGCCTACCTTGTCTCGCGATGTCAGGGAATTTGTGCAGTCCTGCGGGACTTGCTCTCGCTCCAAGCCTTGCTCTCGCTCTAGTGGTTTGTTGATGCCATTGCCTGTGCCCAAGAGACCATGGACCCATATCTCTATGGATTTCATTTCCGATCTTCCTGTTTCTCAGAGAATGACCACCATCTGGGTAATTTGTGATAGGTTTTCCAAAATGATACATCTTGTGCCATTACCTAAGTTGCCTTCCTCCTCTGAATTGGTGCCGTTGTTCCTTCAGCACGTGGTTCGTTTACACGGCATTCCTGAGAACATTGTGTCTGACAGAGGAGTCCAGTTTGTTTCCAGATTTTGGAGGACTTTTTGTTCTAAACTGGGTGTTCAATTGTCTTTCTCCTCGGCATTTCATCCTCAGACCAATGGTCAAACTGAGAGAACAAACCAGACATTGGAGACTTATCTAAGATGCTTTGTGTCTGCTGATCAGGATGACTGGGTCTCTTTTTGCCTTTGGCTGAGTTTGCTCTTAATAATAGGGCTAGCTCTGCCACTTTGATGTCTCCGTTTTTCTGTAATTCTGGGTTTCACCCTCGATTTTCTTCAGGACAGACGGAGGCTTCTGTCTGTCCAGGTGTTGACTCTGTTGTTGAGCGTATGCAGCAGATTTGGGACCAGGTAGTGGAGAGGTTGTCCCTCTCTCAGGAGAAGGCCCAGCGGTTTGCTAACCGGCATAGGACTGATGGTCCTCGGTTTAAAGTGGGGGACTTGGTCTGGTTGTCCTCAAAGAATATTCCTATGAGAGTAGCATCTCCTAAATTTAAGCCTAGGTTCATTGGACCTCATAAGATCATGGAGATTATTAATCCTGTTTCTTTTCGTTTGCTTCTTCCAGGGACATTTAAGATCCATAACGTGTTCCACAAGTCCTTGTTGAAGAGGTTTGTTGAGCCAGTGGTTCCTGCTGCTGTGCCTCCTGACCCTGTTTTGGTTGAGGGCAATCTGGAGTATGTGGTTGAGAAAATATTGGATTCTCGTTTTTCTAGACGAAGACTCCAGTATTTGGTTAAATGGAGGGTTATGGTCAGGAAGACAATTCTTGGGTGTTTGCTTCGGACATCCATGCTAGGAGACTTATCCGTGCGTATCATAGAACTCATCCTGACCGACCTGGTTGCTCAAATGAGGGTTCGGTGACCCCTCCTCAAGGGGGGGTACTGTTGTGAATGGGTTTGAGATGAGTTCTGAGCAGAGGCTCCCTCTGGTGGTTACAAGCGGTGCTAGTGAGGATTGTGAGGACTGGGAATCAGGTGTTACTGATTGGTCTTATATAAGGGAGTAATTTTCCCATCAGGGTTGCCGGTGATCAATTGTTCTGGTCTGAATCCTTCTTTCCAGTTTTCCTTGTAGCCTGCTGTGTCGTGTCTGCATCTCCTGCTATCAGATAAGACAATTTCTTATTTTGTGTTTTTTGTTATATTTTTGCATTTGGTCCTGCACTTCTGTGGGGGCCTTCTGGGACCCCTCCGGGGGCTTTTGCCCTCTCAGTTTAGTCCAGCCACTGTGTTTTGTACTTTTGCTTTTTCCAGTTTTTTCAGTGGCTGCTGTTTTTGTTACACCAGAGAACTAATTTAGGTGGTAGAGGTCGTGTGATCTCAGGTGATTTTGAAATTAGTAGAGTTGGTGTTTTTTCAGGGTTTTCTGGGATTGCAGTAAGTACCCTTCCTGTCCTTTTCTATTTAGATAGTTTGGGCCCCAGCGTTTGCTCATACTATTTTCTTTCTGTGTCAGTATTTCCTCTTGTCTAACCGCCATTACATGTTTGGGGGCTTTCTATTATCTTTGGGGTTCTGCTACGGGGCAGATAGCTTTCCTATTTCTATCTTTAGGTGTAGTTAGTTTCTCAGGCTGTGACGAGGCGTCTAGGACCAACGTAGGAACGCTCCACGGCTGCCTCTAGTTGCGGTGGTTAGTCAGGGTACTGCAATCTCATAGATTCCAACTGCTCTGGTGTATTTCCTTTTTTGCCTGCACTCCTCAGCTACCGTAACATAACAAGGAGATTCAGACACAACACAGCAGGCTACCAAGGAAACAGGAATCAAGGATTGAGACCAGAACAATTGATCAACGGCAACCCTGATGGGAAGGCGACTCCCTTATATAAGACCAGTCAGTAACACCTGATTCCCAATCCTCACAATCTTCACTGGACAGTCCAGTACCGTTTGTAACCACCAGAGGGAGCTTCTGCTCAGAACTCATTTCCAGCCTATTCACAACACTCTGTTGTTTCTTTCTTTACCCTCTTTCTTTTTTTCTGTCTGTTCTTTTTCTGTCCCCTCTTTCTTTCTCTCTCTGTTTCTTTTTCTCTATCTCTCTGTTCTTTCTTTCCCCTCTTCTTTCTTTCTTCTTTCTTCTTTCTTTTCTTTCTTTCTTTCTTTCTTTCTTTCTTTCTTCTCTCTCTGTTTCTTTCCCCTCTTTCTTTCTCTGTTCTTTTTTTCTTTCTCTCTCTCTGTTCTTTCTTTTCTTTCTCTCTCTGTTTTTTCTTTCTTTCCCCTCTTTCTTTCTCTCTATTCTTTCTTTCCCCTCTTTCTTTCTCTCTCTATTCTTTCTTTCTTTCTTTCTTTTTCTCTCTTTCTTTTTCTTTCCTCTCTTTCTTTCTTTCTTTTTTCTGTTCTTTCTTTCCCTTCTTTCTTTCTCTCTCCCTCTCTGTTCTTTTCTTTCTCTCTCTGTTCTTTCTTTCTCCCTCTTCTTTCTTTTTCTCTCTCTCTGTTCTTTCCCCTCTTTCTTTCTTTCTCTCTGTTCTTTCTTTTCTCTCTCTCTCTCTGTTCTTTCTTTCCTCTTCTTTCTTTTCTTTCTTCTTTCTTTCTTTCTTTTTCTCTCTGTTTTTTCTTCCCCTCTTTCTCTCTCCCTCTCTGTTCTTCTTTCTTTTCCTCTCTTTCTTTCTTTCTTTTCTTTTCTTTCTTTTCTCTTTCTTTCTTTCTTTTTCTTTTCTTTCTTTCTTTTTCTTTCTTCTTTCTTTCTTTCTTCTTTTCTTTCTTTCTTTCTTCTCTGTTCTTTCTTTCCCATCTGTCTTTCTTTCTCTCTCTGTTCTTTCTTTCCCCTCTTTCTTTCTCTCTCCCTCTCTGTTCTTTCTTTCCCCTCTTTCTTTTTTCTCTCTGTTCTTTTTTTCTGTCCCCTCTTTCTTTCTCTGTTCTTTCTTTCTGTCCCCTCTTTCTTTATCTGTTCTTTCTTTCTTTCCCGTCTTTCTTTCTCTCTCTGTTCTTTCTTTCCCGTCTTTCTTTCTTTCTCTGTTCTTTCTTTCCCCTCTTTCTTTCTCCCTCCCTCTCTGTTCTTTCTTTCCCCTCTTTCTCCGTCTCTGTTCTTTCTTTCCCCTTTCTTTGTTTATTTCTTTCTCTCTCTACTCTCTCTCTCTGTTCTTTCTTGCTTTCCCCTCTTTCTTTCTCTCTCTCCTTTCTTTCTCTCTGTTTTCTTTTTCTCTCTGTTCTTTCTTTTACTCAGTACCAGTATACCTACAGTACCAGTCACTGTGCCCTCAGTACCAGTCAGTGTGATCACCAGTGCTAAATGGGTGTGGTTGGGGCGTCTACATGGGTGTGACTAGTTGTGAAATGGGTGTGGTCAGGGCATGGCCTAAAATTTGCCGCGGCGCGCGAACCTTTGTCCCTCTTTCCCATCTTCAAAAGTTGGGAGGTATGAGTATATAGAGTTAATGTTTATAAATGTTTATAGTGTTGTGTTTAAAGTAATGTAATGTAGTGTTTTTGTCTGGTAGGTCTGTAAATGTTATGTTTTGTATATAAGTGTAAATAGTTATATGTTTGGGGGGGTATAGTTTTGGTTGGGTGGGGGTTTTTGTGTGGGGGGAGGGCATGGAACATGCCATGGATCCTGGCCCGTATTTGCCACTAGGCACTCGAGGCGCCAGGAAGCGGGGGGCGGCACCTGAGCAGGTTTTTTTTATCTTTATTTTTAAGTCTGGCAGCTCCTGCACTGCAGGAGAAGCTGAGATGGGAAACTTGTGAGAGGTAATGACGGGAACAGGGTACATGGGGAGTGCAGGGTGTATGTGATAGTGGGATGTGGGCTATGGGGGTGCAAACTGACAGAGGGATGTGTGACGTTACAGGCTGTGGGAAAAAGAGGGGTCCAGACTGTGACAAGAGAAGCGCAGGTGTGTGATGGAAGGGTGCAAGAGAGTGCAGGGTGCATGAGACAGGGGTGCAAGAGAGCGCAGGGTGCATGAGACAGGGGTGCAAGAGAATGCAGGGTGCATGAGACAGGGTGCAAGAGAGTGCAGGGTGCATGAGACAGAGGGGTGCAGGGTGAATGAGATGGGTGCAAGAGACTGCAGGGTGCATGAGACAGAGGGGTGCAAGAGAGTGCAGGGTGCATGAGACAGAGGGGTGCAAGAGAGTGCAGGGTGCATGAGACAGGGGTGCAAGAGAGTGCAGGGTGCGTGAGACAGAAGGATGCAAGTGGGTGCAAGAGAGCGCAGGGTGCATGTGAAAGGGTGCAAGAGAGTGCAGGGTGCATGAGACAGGGATGAAAGAGAGTGCAGGGTGCATAAGACAGGGGTGCAAGAGAGTACAGGGTGCATGAGACAGAGGGGTGCAAGAGAGTGCAGGGTGCATGAGACAGGGATGCAAGAGAGTGCAGGGTGCATAAGAAGGGGTGCAAAACAGTGCAGGGTGCATGAGACAGAGGGTGCAAGAGAGTGCAGGGTGCATGAGACAGAGGGGTGCAAGAGTGCAGGGTGCATGAGACAGGGTGCATGAGACAGTGTGCAAGAGAGTGCAGGTGCGTGAGACAGAGGGATGCAAGAGTGTGCAAGAGAGCGCAGGGTGCATGAGACAGGGTGCAAGAGTGCAGGGTGCATGAGACAGAGGGTGCAAGAATGCAGGGTGCATGAGACAGAGGGGTGCAAGAGTGCAGGGTGCACAAGACAGAGGGTTGCAAGAGGTGCAGGGTACGTGAGATAGAGGGTGCAGGGTGTTGAGATAGAGGGTGCAGGGTGTTTGGAGATAGAGGGTGCAGGGTGCATGAGACAGAGGGATGCAAGTGGGTGCAAGAGAGCGCAGGTGCATGAGACGGGTGCAAGAGAGTGCAGGGTGCATGAGACAGGGATGCAAAGAGAGTGCAGGGTGCATAAGACAGGGGTGCAAGAGAGTGCAGGGTGCATGAGACAGGGGTGCAAGAGAGTGCAGGGTGCATGAGACAGAGGGGTGCAAGAGAGTGCAGGGTGCATGAGACAGAGGGTGCAGGGTGCATGAGACGGGTGCAAGAGAGTAAAGGGTGCAAGAGAGTGCAGGGTGCATGAGACAGAGGGGTGCAAGAGAGTGCAGGGTGCCTGAGACAGGGGTGCAAGAGAGTGCAGGGTGCATGAGACAGGGGTGCAAGAGAGTGCAGGGTGCGTGAGACAGAGGGATGCAAGAGTGTGCAAGAGAGCGCAGGGTGCATGAGACAGGGTGCAAGAGTGCAGGGTGCATGAGACAGAGGGGTGCAAGAGTGCAGGGTGCATGAGACAGAGGGGTGCAAGAGTGCAGGGTGCACAAGACAGAGGGTTGCAAGAGGGTGCAGGGTACGTGAGATAGAGGGGTGCAGGCAGGGGCGTGCTGGCCCACCGGGACACCGGGACGTGTCCCGGTGCCCCCTCGGAGTCGGCCGGCGCCTCCGAATCCGATCCGGGTGGGCGCTCCATCCGCCGCAGGACGGAGGCAGGGCCGGCGTCAGCACCCGGCACACCCGGGCCAGTGCCGGGGCCCTGAGCAGGCGGGGGGCCCACTCGCAGTCTGGCACCCCCGCGCGGAGAGCGGTGTCAGCGCCGCCACTGGGCCCCCCCGCCTGCTCAGGGCCCCGGCAGCAGCTGGCAACAATACTTACCTCTCCCGTGCCTCCGCTGCCGCAGCTCCGGGCTCCAGGGGGCGCCGGCGCTTCCTCTCACAGCCGGCCGCTGAATGACGTCATCATTCAGCGGCCGGCTGTGGCACAGAGCGCGGGGACGCTGAACAGGTAAGACGTCTCTGTGTGTGTGTCTCTGTGTGTGTATGTAGTGCGGTGCTTTGTGTGTGTATGTATGTGTGTATGTGTCACGGGTGTGTCGCAGCGGAGATCGTCGCGATTGCACACCCTGACTTCGCACAGCTGAGTTTCTGGTGCTGGGTGTTTTTCGGCACTGAGGGAGTTAATTCTTTCTCTCTCGGTGCTGGGCTGACCAGCCTCGCCCAGCTGCGATTGATGTTTTGTTAATTAGCTTCCTTCATATACCTGCTGGTCTGCTGGGGAAGTTGCCGGTGAAAGCATTCATTCAGACCAGCAGAGCGGATCGTTTCTGAGAAGACTTAAGCTAAGAGTGCCTGTTGTGGTTTTTCCTCTCCTCGCTTATTGTTTATCTCCTTAACCTTTTGTGTTCCTCTGTAGTGGAAGTGTTGTATGCAAGGCTGTGTTTTCTTTACCCCTTGTCTGTCTCGTTTGTCTTAAACTGTGTGTAAGCTGTGACCTGCCCATTCCCTGTGGTGGTAATCAGGGTCCTTCTCAGGACTAGATTACAGTGGTCAGGGATCTACAGGAGACAGGGTTACGCTGGCGGCCTGGACCTCTGTACCATTAACAGTACCTCCAGGTAGAGGGACTAGTCAGGACCCCAGTTCAGGGTCAGCATAGACCCCGGTCCACCTCTATCCAGAGACAGCGTGACACATACACAGTATTGACCCACAATACATAGGATATTATGTCAGGTAAGACATTGCTGGCAGATACTATGTATACATGTTGATATTTTCTATTATATGAAATATAGAATGTTGTCACATTAGATATATGTTACTATCATAGAATATATCTGTTATACGTCGTGACATTTTCACTGGCCACTCTAAAGATTCTCCCCAGCCACCATGGATCCAGTAGCCCATTTAGCTCAGCAGTTGCAGAGTTTGTCCAGGGAGCTGACGGACGTTAAATCCAAGGTTTTGTACCCCTGGGAGCAAACCAGATTTGAACCTAAAGTAGCTCTCCCGGACAGGTTCACTGGTGGGCGGGACAAGTTTTTTACTTTCCGGGAAGCATGTAAATTGTATTTTCGGCTGCGGCCGCAGTCGTCGGGGAGTGAGGATCAGAGGGTGGGAATTGTCATCTCGCTCTTACAAGGGGACCCTCAATCCTGGGCGTTCTCTCTCCCCCCGGGCTCCCCGGCTCTCCAGTCAGTGGACCGATTTTTTACAGCCCTGGGTCTGGTATATGATGACCCGGATCGGGTCTCCCTTGCTGAAATGAAGTTACGTAGGATACAGCAGGGAGATCGTCCGGCGGAGGAATTTTCTTCAGAGTTCCGTAGGTGGGCCACGGATACTCAGTGGAATGACCCGGCTCTTAAGAGCCAGTTTTGTCAAGGTTTATCTGACAAATTAAAAGATGTGTTGGCTCAGTATGATTCTCCCCCGTCACTGGAGGCCGCTATGGCTCTTGCTATTCGCATTGATAGACGGCTTCGGGAGAGGTGTGGGGTAACTCCGCCCCCTGTGATGACTCCACCTCCTTCTAAAGTCCCTAATATTGAGGTTCCCCTGGTTGGTTCCGAGGAACCTATGCAGTTGGGAGGGACATCATTCCGAGGGAGGGGATCGGCGGTGCGCCGCAAAACAAGAAGGTGTTTCTTCTGCGGGAGAGAGGGACATTTTATTGAGGGGTTCCATCCCGTACTGTACTGAGCAAGAAGTCGCCAGAAAACTATTAATCCCAGGTTGTGTGGTGGACGACAATCTGGGAGTATGTATTTCGTCCCCAAGTCCGTCTCAGTTTCTCGTACCAGCGGAGGTGGTGGTAGGTACGAGAACTGAGAGGATTTCTGTTCTTCTGGATAGTGGGGCCGCGGCTAATCTGGTGGACGCTCGGTTTGCCCAGGTGCAAGGTATGCAACTGAGTGTATTGGCCAAACCTATCCCTATATTCTCTATTGACGCCAGGCCTCTCGGTCAAGGTAGCTTTGTGCAAGCCGTGCATAACATAGACCTTCGAGTGGGGGCAATACATAAAGAACTATTGTCTTGTTATGTGTTGGAGGGCCTTCCCACTCCTATTGTGTTGGGACTTCCTTGGTTAACTAAACATAACCCAGTTATTAATTGGCAATCCAGAGAGATAAGCCAGTGGGGTGAATTTTGCAATAGTAACTGCATGAACACGGTCATCGGTGCGGTCGTGCCTAGAACCTTACCTCCTTTTCTGGAGGACTTTGAGGATGTGTTTTCAGAGGAAGGGTGTCAAGAATTACCTCCTCATCGCGCATATGACTGTGCTATAAAATTGCTTCCTGATGCTAAGTTACCTAAATCTAGGTTATATAACCTTTCTGGTCCTGAGAGGCAAGCTATGAAGGATTACATTTTGGGGAAAATCTGGCCCCAAAGGGCCCAAAAAAAACCTTTACTTTCCCCCCCGGCGCGGGGGGGGGCCCTTTTGGAAAAAAAAATGGGGGCCTAGCCCTTTTCCGGATTTCCGGGGCTTAATGGATTTCGTCCGGGGAAAAAGTATTTCCCCTCCCCCTTTTTCCTGATTCTTCAAAAAAAGTTTTTTGGGGGCCCCAAAAGGTTCCAAATTGGGCTCAGGGGGGGCCCCCTTTAAACTATTTTAAAAAAAGGGGGGGGATAGTGGGGGAAAAGGGGTTTAACACTCCGGAGGGGCTTATGAGAACCTTGTCATGCCTTTTTGGCTGAAAACTGCCCCGGCGGGTTTTTAACATTTTGTTAAAGACATCTTTTTTCCCCTATGGGACAGTTTGTTGTCAAAATTTTCTAATACACTTAATTTTCCCCCGGGTCCCTTTTCCAACAGGGGCAGTGAGACAATGTTTTCAGATCTTTCAGATAAAAACTGTACCCAAATGGGGAAAAATGGTATTTTTTTGTACAAGAACTTCGTTTTTTTTATTTTTTGGGGCACCCCGGGTTTTTCCCTAAAGGGCCCGGGGGGAAATGAAGGGGTGCTTGAAAAGGGAAACGGCCAAGGATCTTTTAAAGGGACGGGGAGCGTTTCCGGGGGGTTTTTTTTAAAACTCCGGAAATTATTTGTAATTTTTCCCTCTGTTTTTTAAACCTCTCCCCGCATAAAAAAAAAAGGGGCGGATTTTTCAGGGGGTCGGGGAAAAAAATTTTCAACATTTTCCCCCCCTTGAAAAAAATTTTTTTCTTCAGCACCCCTCTCATGGTCCACTTTACCAGGGGGGAAGGGGAAAACCCCGGGGCCCCGGCCCCTGGAAATCTATGGGGGTTTTTCACTGGGCGGTTTTTTCGGGCCCCTGGCCCTGGGGGCCCCATCCAAGGGGAAAAAAATTTCAGGGGAAAAATTTTTAAAAAGGTAGTTCTTTTTGCCACCGTGGCTTTTAATTTTTCCAACGCCAAAAGGACTTTTTACAGGGGAAGTTTTGGGGGGGGTGGGGGGATCTCCCCCCGGGGGAAAGGGTTTCCCCGGAAATCCCTTTGGGGATGATGATGCAGGGAAAAAAAATTCAGTCACACACGAAAAGCTTTTTTCATCCCTTTTTTTTTAGAAAAATTCACGTAGACCCGGGAAAAGGGGGGGGGTGGGGAAACACATTGGGAAAAGCTGAGCGTTTTTTAAAGGGGCCCCCTTTTCTTTAAAAGGGGAGCCAACTTTCCTGAAGCGAAGTTAACTCTGAATCTCCACTTTTTAAAAAGTTTCCGGGCCCGCCAACGTTGGGGGAAAAATTCTAAGTGGGAAAACAAAATTTATATTTGCGATCAGGCCCAGCCCTTTTTTCCCCCCCTCCGGGTTTTCAAATTTCACTTAGGACGCTTCCCCCGCGACCTGTATCCCGATACCCCGTGTTTTTTTTAAGCTTAAAAATGTACCCCAAGTTTTTGGGCCCCCCCGGGGTCCGGAAATTTTTTGCGGGGGAAAACCAATACCTGAAGCATTTTTCTACCTTCTTTCCCCCGGGGCCCCGCCCTGTTTTTGCTTTTTCAAAAGCCTTGTACTTTCGATGGAAATATCAAACTTTTTTTTTCCCCCAGCCCAAACCCCCATTTCCCCCCTTTTCTTCACTTCCTGAGGTACTATTGGGGGA
The DNA here is from genome assembly GCA_033576555.1 of Oophaga sylvatica. NCBI lineage: Eukaryota > Metazoa > Chordata > Amphibia > Anura > Dendrobatidae > Oophaga > Oophaga sylvatica. The sequence goes on from JARQOD010004482.1 coordinate 54,546, forward strand.
GCTCTACTACTAGGATGATGCACTTCCCCCTCTAGCCCCCACTTCTT